>CAAKHG010014615.1:0-14068 GCA_901007715.1 Dactylopterus volitans
ACAAATAATCCATCTCTTGCGTAGCTGGTGTGGTCAATTTCGCTACATAGATTTTACTATGGAGCCAGAGGAAGACAGACCCTGTCCTACTGCCAGATCTTATCACTGGAGACTCGTCTGTCAGACGCTGGTCTCTATGGCCTCTTGATTAAGATCCCTATCTGTTATGCTGTTAGGATGTCTTACTGACTGACTGACTGACTGATTGTCAGGGACATTGCTGGGGGGATGTTAGGATGATTCCAAGGGTTCTCCACTGACAGAATCATCAGTTATTGGAATATTGTTCAGTGTTCAAAAAATTACAGGGTCCATCATCATATCATCATTCTGACCCCAAATCTCCACTAACCCGCATGGTTGACGTTTTCTGACTATAGCTTTTTGTATTGCCTGTAATGTTAACGTTCCTGTTGAATGAATTGTCTTTTGGCTACCCTGCATATCATATTTGATGGTTGCACTATGAGGAAAATTTACAAACATGTTAATAATAACAATCATTTATTTGCATCCTTCTCTGGCAACTGTTGTGACTGCATTAAAGATGTCCTCTGGTGTGATCATTGAGCACCTGCATTGTTTTTTACTCAATAGTTTAGCTTGAGAATGTTGTTGCAGTCTAGTATGACACTAATAAAAGAAATGATTCATTGGTTAGATTGTAATAGCTTATGGTAGTGTTCATGGGTTTTTTGTTTTGCTGTGTGAGTCTTTGACACAGGAACGCTGCCTCCTCTGGCCTGAGGCTCAGACAATTATCACAGAGGGCTCGGTTACAAACATGGTGCTGCCAGCTCTCTTTTCAACTTTCATAACCCATAATATAACCATTTTTTCCATTGAGCAGTTTCATTGATCTGCTCCGTTGACCTGAAATTGAATCTGTTTATGTGAACATTCTGTCTTCAGTGAGTTTTGTCCAAGATGTTGTAAAAATGTGTAACTACATCCATAGAGAGGATTCAGCACACATAGTTGTGAGGGATTAATGGCAAATGGCAAAAGCTGTAGCCTCGATAAAGGTCGTACGGCCGCCCAATCTAAGAACAGATATATTAATTTGTATTCAAAAGGCAGTCTTCCTCTGCATACCCTGTGTGAGAGTGCTTTAAGCTGTCAAATGATTAAGTCATCTTGAAGAGATGAAAGGCCTTGTTTGGACAGGTTTTCAGATATTCAGTTTTTTAAACTTCTTGTAGAGAGTCCTTGGCAGTCCATGACTTTTTATAAAGGAATAGCTTTCTAGTTTTATTATTAATTAACAAATACATTACCGTCACAAAAAACTAAAGCACGTCATGCGTTGATAAAATGCTAAGGATCCCTTGTTTGTGTAGAGCAACATTATTACTGTCCAATTAAAATATTTGCCTATTATTGGCACCAGTTGGAATCTAGACAATTCTAATAAATCTTTCTTTCTTTTCTTTTCTGAAATACATGAATAATGGGGTTTGTCACAAGCAAAATTGTGCTTTCATCTTGTTATTTCATGTTAACATCCCATATTTCTGATGTCTTTGTGTTTATGTTTCAGAAGTCTGAATGGCTGTGTTTGAATTGCCAGACACAGAGGGCTCTGTCAGGAAGCCTAGGAGATATTCCAGCTCCTGTTGCAACGCCAGTGGGATCCACCCGGCCACCAGCCAATAAGCCACCACTTCAACAGAAAACGCCTAGTCAACTTTCAGGGCCTTTGGCCGCAGGTCCTCAACAACATCAAAAACAACTGGGTCCTCAAGTAAGTGGCCCTGTCTCCCCTGTGAAACAGGCTGGACCTGCCCCTCAAACCAAGGGTTCTGCCCATCCTGTTACTCAATCCAAGGGTTCCTCTCAACCAATCTCTCAAAACAAGGGTCAAACCCAACCTTCAGCTCAAAATAAGGGCCCTGGTCAAATTAAAGGTCCGCCTCAATCACATGCTCAAAGTAAAGGCCCTGCTCAGTCAGCTAACCAAATAAAGGGCCCAAGCCTGGCTAAAGGGCAGACTCAGATTAAGGGTTCTGCCCAGGCCTCTGCTCAGAATAAGGCTCCTTCTCATATTTCTGGTGCCAAGACGTCATCAACCCCTAGTAAAGCAACACCCAATAATGCCAAGGCCTCTCCCATTACTTCAAAAACTGCACCTGCTCAGTCTAAACCCACAGGTAACAACCAGACACGCAAACAGCCGCAGAGCCAGGAGAAGTCTAAATTCCCATCAAAATCTGTAAAAGAAGACGTCAAGGCTTCAACAAAGAAGGTGCTTTCAGAGACTGTCACTTCACCAAAAGACATGAAGATAAATGAAGATGCTCAGAAGACAGGACACCGTGAAGTGAGCTACCTGCAACTTCTTCGCCTTCACCTGTTACTCTTGATTCACCATTATAAATTTTTTTCGTTCCGTTCAAATGATTGTAACCATTCTCAAAATCATCTTTTTCATTTTGAACCACATTATCATCAATAGTATCATTGCCATCATCATTTCAATTATTTCATGAAAAATAGAACATTGCTCTTCCTTCTACTACATTGTCATCATAATTTTTGTAGATTACATATTTCTTTTTTGTTTTTAAAACTGTCAAATTTCTCAATTTCTCAAATTCCTTTTTTTCTTGAGTTCTTTCTTCATAGCAGTCAGTTCAGTCACGTCCACCATCATCCAAAGCACTACTGACATTTATTATCATAGTTATCATCAGCTGGTGCTATCACTACCATGATGGAAAAGAAACCACATATAAATGTTTATTCATTATAACATTATCACTTTTTTTTAAATTAATTATTTAATTATAATTTTTTTTAATCATCATACTGTCCTCATCATATCATGCACCTCCGCATCATCACCATCTTTATCATTAAAATTATCATCATCCCGATTATCATCATGATGACTATCTCTGTGGCCATTCATCATCTGAAACCTGTTCCCATATCTCTACTTTGATATGTACATTTCTACTTTATTTGTATGAAATGCAAGCTTTTTGTTTGTTTTGTTTTTTTGTGAGACTTTGTGATGTTTTAAGCATTCTAAGCATGTCCGTTATTCTTCAACGGTTCGAAGAATGCAATGGAGAATGCGTCAAGATGACGACCAAGCATGAAAACCAAATTACATTTGTCTGTAGATGTTTGTATGTTGGACTGTGTTTTATTCACTCTGTGTCTCAGTGCCTTTTTATCATCAGTCTGTACACAACACTGAAAGGCAAACTCAACCCAAAATCAATAGAATACAACCAATAGCTTGCTGTGCAGGTCAAAACACAAGCTCAGATAAGGATTAATTATGTTCTGTCTTTTCTGTGTTTAGAAAATTACTAAAAGTAGCTTGGTGGCATGTGTGCAATACACAGTTAATAATTGGGTTGATTTTATCTTCAAGTGTTACTAAATCTGGTTGTTTGATAAGGATTGGTTATTTTCAAATGAATTATTCCCCAAGTATTAGAGACTTTACCATCTGTTTTAGGCCCAGTGCATTAACTTTACTTCGTATTATAGCGAAAAAAGCTCATAAAAATGTCACTGTTGAGGAGTTTGATGAAATAGTGGTATACAAGCTGTGCAGTGAAGCTTGTAATAGGTCTTGCTATGATTTAATTTCGGAAAAATTATATTTCTTTTTTTCTGAATTCTCTGTTTTTCTCTTTCTTTAGGATTATATCAAATCAAGTTCACAGAGTTTAAGTGACACTGGATACTCCTCAGACGGAATCTCCAGCTCTCAAGGGGAGATTACAGGCCAGATCCGAGAAGAAGGAGTCAAGCTTAATGAGAGGGGTGTGTCAATCCCATCAGATATCACCAAGCTCGAGACGACCATGAAGCCCTTGTTAGAGTCAAAGACTGCTTTAGACCAGAAGACCAGGCCACATTCACTGTCTGTTGGACAGGAACGGGATTATAGTCCCGATGACGATGCAGCTAAGGATGAATCAGAGGATGATCTGAGCTGTAAGCTTCGCCATGATTATGTGGAAGATAGCAGTGAAAGTGGTCTCTCTCCATTGCCAGTAAGACAAAAGAAGTCACATAAAGATTTAACAGATGACGACTTCATGAGGAGGCAAATTATGGAGATGAGTGCTGATGAAGAAGAATCGGAAGACTATGGAAACCAGAAAAATAAAAGGGGGCATAAAACCAGTGGGGATTTAAACAAAGAGAGACTACGACTCACACAACAATCGAATAGTTTTGAGGATGATACAAAGGAATCAGAGGGTGTTTACAAGACAAATGAGGAAGAAGATGTTGTAATGGCAGGGGGCCTTCGGCGCTTCAAGACTATTGAGCTGAATAACACCAACAGCTACAACCGAGACATGGAGCTCAGTACTGAGCATGACCTACGAGAACCAGAGCTAGAGATGGAGAGTCTTACTGGTTCCCCAGAGGAACGGTCCAAGGGGGAATATTCATCCACTCTACCTGCTACCACTCCCAGCTACACTTCTGGAACATCCCCCACATCTGTCTCGTCCATGGAGGATGACAGTGACAGCAGTCCTAGTCGAAGGGCAAGGCTAGAGGAAGCCAAGCAACAGAGGAAGGCTCGACATCGGTCTCATGGGCCACTGCTGCCAACTATTGAGGACTCATCGGAGGAAGATGAGCTCAGAGAAGAGGAAGAACTACTCAGAGAGCAGGAGCAGATGAGAGATCTAGAGCAACAAAGGATTCGAAGTACTGCTCGAAAAACAAAAAGGGATAAAGAGGAGCTACGGGCACAGAGACGCCGGGAAAGGTCTAAAACTCCGCCAAGTAATCTCTCTCCAATTGAGGATGCATCACCAACAGAGGAGCTTCGACAGGCTGCAGAGATGGAGGAGCTGCATAGATCATCATGCTCTGAATACTCACCCTCAATGGACTCTGAAGCAGAAGGCTTTGAGATGATTGGTGGAAAGCTCTACAAATCAGGAAATGAGTATAACCTTCCAACCTTCACGTCGCTATACTCCCCAACAGAAAAGACAGCAGTCATGTCACCATCTGATAAAACACTTAAAAGTGCAGAGGAGGTCTATGAGGAGATGATGAAGAAAGCCCAGCTCATTCAGAGACAAGGACAAACAGTCCATCAACAATCAAAAGTTGCCTCTCAGTCTGATAATAAACATCATCTTGAAGCAGGAACTGTCCTAACCCCTGGATCAAGCCCTACCCAGGTTACTGCACCTATATCCTTCTCCACTGGGAGTGACCCAAGAATCCATGCAGCACAACATCTCTCGAAAGAAACACAAAATAGAATGATGACACAGAGTGCCAAAATTGAAGGGGTTGTTGGGGTTGCCACCACCAAAGCCCAAGTCGGTCAGACTGCAACAACTCGAAATGTAGGTAGTGCAGTGTCTGTCAACAACAGAACAGGATCCCAGAGGCCAGTCCAGGCATCACCTGACACAGGAGGATCCTCTCTAACTTCCAAAGTCTTCTCCCTTTTCAAAGGTCCCAGCCCACCAGTCTCACCCACCACGTCTCCTGCTCAAAGCCCAACACACACGCCATGCTTGCGACCCTCAGGCAGCAGTGGCAGACAGTTGCCAACCTTGCCCAGTGGTGCTACATCAGCTGCAGCTTCCCATGGAGCTCAAACACCTCAAAGGGCAGTCTCACCACGTCTGGCACGCCAACAGTCCTCTCAAGATTCACCGGTAATGGTGATAACTCTAGGTTCTGAAACAACAAGTACTGCCAAGCCACTTACTGTAAATTCTTCCACTTCCCCGTTGTCATCACCAACACAAGCCAACTGTAAAACCTTATATAGCTCCCAGCCCCCCTCAACAATGTATCCAACATCAACACAAATACCTTCATCACAACAGTCTCCTAAACATTCTTCACAGATGGCTTACAGTGTTGAGAAACCAAATCTTGGTATCAGCACAGTGACCACAGCAGCACCTAGTCATGGATCAATTTCTATGGAAAATGTATCTCAATGTAAAATTTCTAATATTCCAGGCACTACAAAGGTTGTGGGTCAGGGTCAAACACAAAATGTGGTGGATCTGAGAGCACCAATGAAGCCGGCTCCAATTATCATGACAGACCAAGGGATGGATCTAACGTCCTTGGCATCTGATACAAGAAGATACTCTCTCGGATCAGAGCAGCCATCTGGTAGACACACAGCAGTTCAGCCTCTTATTATGAACCTGAATGCACAAGAGCAACCACATGTGTCTGTATCAACACCAACAACAGTTAGCGTCACAGTCGCAAGTTCTATGTTCATGTCCCAACCCAAGCTACCAGTTGTGTATGGAGATCCCTTGCAAAACCGTGTGGATCTGGGGCAGGGTGTTGGGTCAGCTGTGTGTTTAACCCAGAGTAAGCCACCAATTACAGACCCTACTATTCCCAAAATTGATGCCTGTTTAGAGAACCTAGGCATACAACAACAGCAGCTGCAGTTACAGCAGCAGAAGCTCCTGCAACAGCAGCAGCTTCTTGAGCAACAGCTTCAGCAGCACCAACAGCAATCTTCTTTTGCCCGTTACAATTTAGCTAATCAGGTTCAGCCACTGCTGATGAAAAAAGATCTTGTAGTTAGCCAGACGAGTAGTTCCCAGCCTGTAGTGACTGCTAGCGCCATTCTCAGAGTCTCCCCCATAGGCCCACAGTCAGTGTCTGGAGGTCCTGCGTCGAATGACCCCCATGAAATCTATGGTGGTGTTGCATTAGAGCTACAAAACAAACCAACAGTAATTAACTTGTCCACAGGTAAGCCCCATGTTATGATGGTGCAACTAGATGAGAGTAACATATCACAGGCAGGCACTGTTACTCAGTTGGTAAAGCAAGAGGAAACTCCTCCCCCTCCTCAGGTCTTGGATCTCACTGGACAAATCAAAACAGAAAATCAAGTGGCGTGCTGTGATGTTGTTTACAAATTGCCCTTTGCTGGTTCCTGTTCAGGGTCATTTGCTCAGAAGCCTACAACAGTATCCTCAAATAAAAACCCTACCACTGAAACCTCTCAAGCACCACGCTACAATGTCAGTCAACACCAACAGCAGCCTCAAGGTACACAAGGCGTAAAAGAGGATCATAAACCATATCAACCATCCACAGTTCCGCCCGGAAGAATACAGCCCTCTATGTCTGATACTAATCTGCCCTCCATGACTGACACTGGTCACTATCAGAATAATGTCCAGGGTGGACTTGCAGTAGACCTTAGCAGCATGCATCAGGCATATGAGGGTGGATACCTTGGCATGGGAGCACAGTATGGTTCTTACACTGACTTACGTCACCAAGGAGACGTTGCAGGTCCCTCATTACCCATTCGCCGATATGGTTCCATGTCAAATATTAATTCTGATTATTCCTACGGTTCACGTGATTCACAGGACTCCAATCTTGCTCAGTACAGTGCAACCACTGCTAGGGAGATCAGCAGGATGTGTGCAGCTCTTAACTCAGCAGACCAGTTTGGGAGCCGGTATGGAAATAGCCCTGAACTGATGCCATATGGGGCTGGTAGGGGTGGAACTCTAGGTAGGCTAAATCTTCAGCAAAGCTTAGCATCAATCAGAGCAAATCTACTATATGGCCCAGATGGAAGACCAACCTCAAATGGCCAGACCCTAACAAACCTAATTAATGCTAGACAAGCAAGTATACGCGCCTTGTACCCTGCTGCAATGAGAGGGGGTGATGGCATGATATATTCAACAATAAATACTCCCATTGCATCTACCTTGCCAATTACCACCCAACCTGCCTCTGTCCTGCGTCCCATGCCTAGAGGCATTTATAGGCCATACCCTACAGGTGTAACTGCTGTACCATTGGCTAGCCTTACCAGGTTGCCTCAAGTGACTCCCAGGATGCCTTTGTCCACACAGGGACAATATGTCTACCCTCCACCACACCAGTATCCCACTTCAGCCACACCACCAGGAAGTGTCCCTGCTGCAAGCAGCTCACACCAGGAGACTCCTGTGTACCTTGGAAGGCCTTTAGCAACAGTTTCTGCACAAACGACTGCAACAATTACACCAACTCATCCAGGAGCACATACAGGGGCACAGAATGCACCACCAACAGGTACGCAGCCCACAGTGGATCAACAAACAGACCGCACTCATCTTACCTCACAGAGTATTACATCTATCTCTCAAGCTCAAGGACAAACCCCAACTCTCCAGCCACCACAAGCCCAAATGCAGCCTCAGCAATTACCAACTCAAAATGAACCTTTATCTTTGACTCAAACCCAACCTCTAGATCAGCCCATAAGTCAACCCCAACCATTAGTTTTGCCACAGGCCACAAGTACAGCCAACGTTACTGCCTTAGCCCCAAATCCAAAACTCTCTCCCCCCATGGACACACAGAAAGGTAAGGAGGATGAGAGACTCAGTCAGCAGCAAGAACACATGCTACAGCTAGAGCGAGAGCGGGTTGAACTGGAGAAGTTACGGCAGCTGCGCCTACACGAAGAGCTTGAAAGAGATCGCATGGAGCTTCAGCGACATCGAGAAAAAGAACAATTACTTGTTCAGCGTGAAATCCAAGAATTGCAAACAATCAAACAGCAGGTCCTACAGCAGCAGCAGGCAGAGCGGGAGACACAGCTCATTATGCAAAGAGAGCAACTGGCCCAGCAACGAATGCAGCTTGAACAAATTCAGTCTCTGCAGCAGCAACTTCAGCAGCAATTGGAAGAACAGAAAAGACAAAAAACTGCAGCAGTGGAGGCAGCCGCAGCTGCTGCAGCAGCAGAGGCAGCTGCAGCATCAGCAGCAGCAGCAGCAGCAACATCTGCACAGGGTGCTTTACAAGGGGTAGTTGTGGGAGGAGGGCCCCCACAAGGTTTCATTATCTGTGACCAGAGTGGTAGAGTTATCCAACAAGATGGACAGAGTGTTCAGTTTTGGCAGGATGGACAAGTGGTCCAAGCTGTGGTGGCTGCTCGACCTATCCATAGTTCTGCCTCTGAAATGTCATTGCGAAGCAGCGACAAACAGGGTGATTCCAAGATAATGAAAAAGCAGAATTCTATGCCTCGGCTAAGGGATGGTTCAGAGGATGAATCTGTGAAGAGGATCACAGACAGTTGTATGCAAACAGATGATGAGGATGGAGAGGACAGATTCATGAACAGGCGCAGAAGAACAAGGCGTATTGCTGACTGCAGTGTGCAGACTGATGAGGAGGACCAGGCAGAATGGGACCAGCAGCCAGTAAGGCGCAGACGATCACGTGCATCAAAACACTCTGAATCCAGTGGTGAGACTAAATCAGAAGGGTCATCCAAAGTGGCCTCAGCAAGTATAGCTATACAGACCACAAATGATTCTTCATGCCAGACAGAATCTGACCAACTAGGCAGGGTTTCTCCTGCAATCCATATTACCATGGCCGAGACCTCAAAGGTTGACCTATTACATTACATAGCAGCCCCTGAAAGGACCCACAAAGGAGAGAGTCTGGCTTGCCAGACAGAGCCAGAGTCTCAGTCTCAGGGTGTGGTCGCTCCTCAGCTGAGTGTCCCTACAACTATCAGTCCATACTCCACAAGTCTGCATATAGTAGGTGCAAATACATCTGACCCAAACTCTCCCAGACTTCAAGGAGTTGCAAAGTTTGAGAGGAGGAAACCAGATCCCCTTGAAATTGGCTATCAGCAGCAACAAAATGACTCTCCTTCTCGCCAGCCCCCCAAATCTCCTCAGGTACTGTACTCTCCAGTATCTCCATTGTCTCCTCATCGCATGTTGGAGACAACTTTTGCCTCCCAGGAGAAGCTTAACAAGGCCCATGTTACACCCCAGCAAAAAGCCTTCACTGCTGAATCACCCCAACGACATCAGACTCTACCAAGACCCATAAAAAGTGTGCAACGCTCCATGTCAGATCCAAAGCCTCTCAGCCCCACATCAGAGGATCCTGCCAAGAACAGGTTCTCCCCATATCATCAGCAAGCTTTGTCAAACAGTCAGGTAGGAACTGTTACTTTTTTTTTAAATATATAATTGATTTTAATTAAATACATTTAATTGTTGTTCAAATGTGTACATAAGAAACATCAAATTTTAAGCTGGTAGTATTAAATATAAACAGAGGCGTTTTGATGAAATTACTATTTGTCTTGTCTAGTATCAAAAAAAAAAACCTATTAATTCAGGTAATTACTGAACAACAATAACATATATTCGGGATATATTTTGCATAGACATAGAAGATCACTAAGGATCTTGCATCAGAGGAAGTGACAGAATGTTCCCATGAGAGCAGCTGGTCATGCCAGAAAAGCTTTTCCCATCATCCTTTTCTGCTTTATCTCCTCCCTTATCTTTCCCCTTTCTACTCTTTTAGTCTGTTTTTCAATCTCTCTCTCCCTCTCTCTCTCTCTCTCCCTCTCTCTCTCTCTCTCTCTCTCTCTCTGTGTCTCCCTGTCTCTCCCCCCACCCCTTTACTCTCTCGCTCTCTCCCTCTTTCGCTCTCTCTCTCTCTCTTCTATATCTGGCAAACCCTTAAGACTTGCCAGGAGGACACACAAATGTGGAGAGGCTCGAGTGGTACTTTGCTGTCTCATTGATTGTTAGCAGCTGGTCAAAGTAAATCTACATAGCTGTGAACCTATATTAGTAAGAGAGGCAAACATACAGATCAGATTTATGGAACTTTGTGCATTTGTAATCTCAAAAATTAGTGTCTCATACACGGTTCTAATGAGGATACTTTAAAAAGTCACCATGGATCTATCCAGCATAACTAATTTGTAAGTAATAGACAAGCATAGATCTTTTGAAATTGTGTTTTTATTTGTAATGTTTGACTGTTTTTTCTTGCATGCCATGTGTAAATATTTTCTGCAATATGACAAATTGCCAAATATTGTGGATATTTGCTAAAATTAGCTAATTATCAAACTGTATGTCTTAAAATACACTCGACTGAAATCAGTGCTCAAAGCACAATTGATTCATGATACTCCAGTCTCTCCTGCACTAATAAAATGGAAAATATTTTATCATTACATGTTTTTGTTTTAAGCTAATATTTTTTTGTTTCAATTAAAATTATTCTGATTTCATGGATCCTATATTTAGTAGATGAGATGTGAATTGAAAAACACTGATTGTTTGGGTAAGCACACTTACTGACACTGTTAAAAACATATTTGATGATAAAAAAAAATCTATATGAAATTAACCTGTTATAAATGTGGCATACAACTAAATTGCTAATATAGTTGAATTGCACTCTTGAAGGTGAAACACCTTTGCAATATTGTTACATACTTAATGAATCAATCAATTAATTCATTATAATTAAGTAAATCAGATATAAAACTTTAAAAAAAAAACCACCAGTCTGTCATGGGATTCAGTGAAACAACATTTTAATAAATTCAGTGGAATCAAACTAATAAATGAACTACTCATGCTATTTCTGCTGTTATATATGTCAATTGATATTAAAACCTGACAACAAATCAGGCTACAATTAGGTCTGAGGATGATGAAATGTGCAGACCCTCTGTGCGTACTGAATGTACAGTAACAAGTCTAATTTACATAAACACATTCTGTTTATAGCTCAGTGCTTCCTGATGTGTCTCTGCCTTTCCTAACAGATGGCCTCCCTGCAGCAGCAGCAGAATTCTCTCATGAGGAAAGTGAAGAGGACTCTCCCCAGCCCCCCTCCAGAGGAGACTCCACTTCCCATAGTCACTCCAGCACAAATGTACAGTTCTCCTGGCATGCCCCAGAGGGTCCTACCTAGACCGGCCCAGGGAGTCACCAAATCTGGCCTGCTGAGTGAACTGAAAGCTGTGGAGCAAGAGTCATCCAAGCTTCGCAAACAGCAAGCCGAACTGGAGGAAGAGGAGAAAGAGATTGATGCTAAATTGCGTTACTTAGAACTAGGCATCACCCAACGCAAGGAGACTATGGTGAAGGAGAGGGAAAGGAGAGAGCTAGCTTACCTGCGATGTATGGGTGATGCTCGGGACTACATGTCAGACAGTGAGCTCAATAACCTCAGGATGGCAGCTGCCACAGCAACCTTTGATGCTAATGGTCTACTGACAAGGCCCAGCACTGCACCACTCAGTCAGTTTACAAATGATCTCAATGCAACGTCGCAGTATCCCTCAACATCATCTTATATGTCTTATCCATACCCTCAAAGTCAGCCATCAACACAGCAGCCTAGCTCTGCTTACCAACAGATTGGTTTCCAACCTCCTCAGTACCCCTCCTCCTCTGCACCCCAGCCAGGAACATTCCAGCCCCATCCCCCACCAGGCCCTGGCTACCAGAACCAGGGAAATTATTCTTCCCGTATGTATACTCAGTCCCCCTACCAGACAGACATTGGCATGCAGCAGCATGGTCACCAGGGCTTCCATCCAACTGCCCAGCCTATGCCAGGCCAGAGCCTTCCTTACCCCAGCCACAGCTCCTACCAACCAGGCCTCACTTACCAGCCCCAGGCAGAGATCCTTACAGTACACCAAAGACCACGGCAAACCTCTTTGGCTGACCTTGAGCAGAAACTCCCCACCAACTATGAGGTCATCAGCAATCCAGCAGTCTCTGTGGCCACATCAGCCCCAGATACTAACTATGGCTCAGTCTACAGCAATGCATATGGACAATACCGCCCTCCTGAGCCTGGCCTGACTCAATCTGCAGACAGTCCAACGTCTGCTTATGTCTCCGACGAACTCTACTCCTCCAACTTGGAGCAAAATATTCCTAGGAACTATGTCATGATTGATGACATTAGTGAATTGACAAAAGACAACACTAGTCAACCAACTGATGCTCTAGGCCATCCTATGGGAGGGCGATATCGCAGTGAAAATGGCCCTGCACGAGGCAGCACCTATGGTAGGCCTGAAGATGAGCCTGTGGATGCTTATGGTAGACCCACGGGTACTCCAGGTTACCAGAGCACAGCAGACAGCCGTACTAGCACCACAGTGAGTGGAGGATCTTCTTATTACTATGACGATTATAAACACACTTCACGGAGCATCTCAGGGAGCCACAAAGTCACACCCAAAAATCTTGCCCCTGCTGTAGTCTCTTCTAAGCGCAGTAAGCACCGAAAGCAGGGAATGGAGCAGAAGATTTCAAAATTTTCCCCTATTGAGGAAGCACGAGATGTTGAGGCAGACCTTGCCTCTTACACAATGACAACATCAACAGGGGGCAGTTGCACAGTTGTGTCAAGGTCAAAGAAGCCTCAGGATGATGTCACATACGGGTTGAAGAAGAATGTCTATGACCAGCAGAAATACTATGGAAGTCGTGAAGGTCTCGAGGAAGAAGATCGCATGTACAGTTCTGGTAGATCCAGGTCTACTGGATATGGTATGGACAAGATAACCTCAAGAGACGCCACAGGTCACAGGAGTAAATCCTATGAGAGGGATGCCGTAGAGCGGTCTCAGAGAAGTAGCCGCAGTGGAAGGCCGCCCATACGCAACCAGAATTCAGAGGAGGAGAGTCCGCTTAGTCCTGTTGGGAAGCCTGTAGGCATGGGAAGAGGCTCTGGCATAACAGATGCTCATGATGTGAGGAACCAGTATGGCTCTAGTCATTCATTGCCAGACGTGCAGGACCACCACAAGAAAGACCTTCCCAGGAGCCATGTCTATAAACCGGATGACCCTTACCTCGTAGATGACATGCATTGTGCTGTTTCTGACAGTGAAGGTAACTGGTGCTAAATAATATGTGGTGTCTGACATTCATTTGTCCCACCTTTTAAGTGCTGGAAAAATTCTGCATGCCAATTGAGGAATTTTGAGAAGAGCATCATTATTTTTGTTGTCTTTTCTTTTTTTATGGAATGTTCCATCTGATAGATGAAGCCAAATATGCCCATTTTTCTGTTTCTGCTCTGCATGCATTTTTAAGTGTGAGTCTTCTGGGGGGGGTTTTATACTTTTTCTTTTTTTTTCCATTTTCCCTCTTTGAGTCACTATATTGTGCATGGCTGTGGGAAATATTTTGCATGGCTTCCGCATGCATGCAACTCTTCTTTGCACAAACAGTTGACTGATAATGTTTGTTTTGGTTTT
>CAAKHG010014617.1:0-20494 GCA_901007715.1 Dactylopterus volitans
TCCTTTTATGGGTGAAATAGTAATAATAATAATAATAATGAGAAAAGAAAAAAAAAAGAATCTTTCAGACAGAATCTCATGTCGAAGCACAGATTTTGCTTTCACGGGTGTTTTTGTCCATGTTCTGGTTATCAGCGAGCGCCGCATTGACTTGAGCCGACAGCTTGCTGGTCTGTTGGAGAACATTGCCCGGGCCTGTTGGGCAGAATGATGAACCCATGAAGTGTGTCCGCTCTTTCAGAGCCACGTCACGTGTCCTTTCAGAATGGCCGACAAATTACCCAATCAGATGGCTCTTAATTCCAGCCGCTCTCCATCTTTATTCTCGATCTGCGCGAGAAACACCAAAAAGAAAATTTCATATCTCAAAAGTCAACAACAATAGCCGGTGGCAGTCAGAATGGATGTGATTCTGTGCTTCGGTAGCTGCTGAATTAATTATTTCTCATCTCTTGAGCGTCATGAGGACTGTGCGGAGATGAGTGATGGAGTGGGCCGCCGTCACACCCCGCTATGCGTCTCGGCATATGGTTTTGGGGGAGCGGAGGAAACGGCGCAGGAGTCGGAGTGCAGCGAAATGTCAAAAGCTGCTCACGTGCAACCTCCAAATTATGCAAATTAAGCCGGGGAATATCACTACACACACTGCACTACAAACTATGTATCACTGTGTATTGGATGCAACTTGTGATCATTCTAATTATCTATCAATTTGTAAATGATTTTGACTCATATTAGATATGTTTTTGCTTAAATTTAGTAAATATTGCAGACTAAATGTTGATTGCACAATAAAATGGCCATAGAATAAAAATGGTTCGCTAAGCCTCTATACACCCTTTTCCACCATCAACCCGGTAGCAGGAAAAACAGATTTTACTGCGTGATCCTGAATGCAGCACGAATACGAGACATAACTACGGCGAGCAGCCACAAAATTAATCATGTAAATAAGGTCCAGCGAGAAACTTTGCCTTCATATTGATAAGGTAAATAAAAAATATTGACTGCTGCCATGTTTTTCTATATAAAATGTAAGAAAATACTCTTAAAAAGACAGTTTCCTCAAGCCTTCAAATTGCTTACTTTCTATTTTCACAATGTGAAGCAGATAAAAGCAGCAAATTTTCAAATTCAAGACTGATTTTTGCTTAAGAAACAACTCAAATGTTTCCTCCCAAATCAAAACTACTGTCAATTAATTTTCCATCTTTCAGCTAATCCTTTTATTGTCAAATAGATTTGACATAAATCACACGTGTTTGTCGATGCAGAACAAACACATTATGTCCCAAAGACAGCATTTCATTTCTGTTTACATAATCAAAACATTCAATTAGTAACAACAAAATGCAGGCTGAGTTTGTCCAATTTGATGCAAATGAGTTTTAATTTGATTTCATTTAGCTGAGAATTGAATCAGGCGGGAAATTATGGAGGTGTATTATTGTGAAATGCATAACAATGCGTTAAGGGAACAAGAGCATATATATGTTGACATGTTATTTAAACAAGTAGCAGACTGTGGGGATAAGCTCATTCATCTGAGGGGGGCTTTCATGACCTCAAGGTGCCAGTTCGCCTCCATGTGCCTCTAACAAGAACTTAAGTCTGACTCTATTGTGTGAGAGTTCTACACTTTTATTCCCGAATCGCTCGTCTTCCGCCGCGAAAGACTTTCAGCAGAGCCGGCGACCACTTTCTCTGTCTTTGCTCAATTCGTGTTTTTTTTTGTGTGGCGGGCAGTCGCTTGGACTCGCTCGCAGTCTCAGATTTGTGTTGGCTAAAGCGCCCTGCCAGGGGTCGTGACCTCTGGGTGCCAAACCCGCAGAGAGGAGTCTGCTTTCTAGAGCTGGTTATCTGATCTGATAGAGGCAACTCCCTCGTTACCGGACGGTTAACACGGGCTGATGTCAAGATGAATACACTCAACTCCTGCGATGATCAATAAGCCAGCGGAGAGCGGGACAAGCATGGAGCGCACCGACAAAGCCACCTTGATCAGGGATTAGTATCACCGTTGCATAATGAAAAGGAAATATCCAAATACCAGATTGCACTTTTAGTAGTGACAACAGATTGGAAGAATTTGTGACACAGAATATTTCTTAATAAATATAAGTTGGAGGCAAATTTCAAATTTTTCTTTTAATTCAATCTTCAGCTTCTGTGTGCAGCATTTCGTGACAGTCACATCTCAATTTTTTTTTCCCTTTTAAAAGCTGTTGAATTATATCTGACATCTTTATTTCTGCTGAGCACCGAAACAACACTTTCGAGAAATATTGCAAATATTGTCCTTTTGTTGGTTTTGTTTACACAATGCTTTCATGCAAGACTCCATATCTCATCATTAGAGAGTGAAGATGCATAAAACTGATTAATCAAGCAATTTGAGATTTGAGGAAACATGATTGCATGGCTGTGTAAACTTTAAAGTAGAACCATCTTCATCTCCAAAAGATGACTGTTTGTTGTTGTTGATTTGTCAGATGGCATTAGGGAGGGCAAATGCGAGTGTGTAGGTTGACCCAGGATGGTTTGCCTTGTGTGTGGGAAGTGTATTCTGCAGTGGTGGAGCGACAAATATGGGGGGCGTATTGATCAGCTGGCCGATGCTCAGGCCGGCTGATGGAAAGTAATTAATGACTCTATTTGCTTTGGTACAAAAGAGAACAGCTGAGTTTGATAAAGTGACGAGCAGCAGGCAGAGGTGAGCACCTTCGCTGGGGCTGTGCAGGGGACAGGCGGAATGTTAACCTGGGCACAGCTAACGGATGAGCCGCAGAACAGTTTTGGTCCTTTAACCTTTTTTTTTTTTGGGGTGGGGTACTTGTTGTTTTGTCCTGAGTTACATGAGTGGTAACTGTGTCCTGGAACAGCCACACACAGCGGTTATGTGTTTACATGCAGTTGCTAGCAGTTACATTAGCTAGCGGCAGGCAAAGATGTCACCTCGAGTCTTTGTTGTTCTTTTTTTCTTTTGCTTCTTCTACTTCTACTACTACTACAGGTTTTCGTGCTGTGTTTTGCGCATTTCACGACCCGCTCAGCTCAACTTGCAAAGATGGGAGAGACGGAGCTGCTATTTTGTCCACTGTACCATCAGAATCAATGCATGTGCGGCAGTTTCATTGCTCTACATTAGAGTCAACGGCAGGACGGGGGTGGACATCCTTAAGCAGCATTTTTACCGTTATCCACTTCCTCTTTAGGTGGCATGTGTATGAATCGACCAATCAGAAGTTAGGAGAATTTAGAGGTAATTGTGTGTCATAAAGGCAGATTCTGTAAATTACTTTAACTGTTTTTGACCACGCTGCTGGAATTATTTTAATGTGTTAATAATAGTTGCGAACATCCATGTGTAAATAAACTGTATAAACATTGAAAATTCCTTTTTAGCAACGTAGCTAAAATGTATTAACTGACATCACTTACATTATTATGGGAATTTTAGGTAAAATACCTCCATGTTGCTGCTTTAAACGAACGCAATACATGTAAATAAGTGAGCTAGCAGCTTCTTTTTGCTAAACTAAGAAAGCGTCGTGAATAACATGCAAGCTAGGCAAATATCTGGTGTTGCGCATTTTTCAAAATGTATTGTTTGTTTGTTTATGGTCAAGAAATGTTTTAAACTGGAGGAAAAAAAAAAGCTCCAAAGGGTTCACATATTTTGGTGCGTTAAACGATGCATAAAACAATGGGAACATTTTCAATTTAATTTAAATGCATGATTGCGAAAACAACTTTTTCGTAATATTCTTCGATGTTTGCAAATCTATCTGCATTTCAATGCCATAATGCTTGTTTGAGGTCATCCTGGTGGTTTTTGAAAGGGACATTTGCTCAGCCAATTAAGGAGCATGTAATACTTCATCGGTACATTTAGAAATCACAGAATTTCTGGTTCTCACAGGACATTAATACACATCTCTTGCACTTTAAGCGATTTCCCCCTTAAATTTCAAGCAATTCAATAACACTTTAGGGGTAAAAATCATGGATGGTTACATGCATAGGCGCAGTTTGTTCTGTCAAAAAACAATGAGTAATTGACAAGATTTCGTTAGCAATCTTGCACCTTATCTGTTACTTGACATTTGTGCAACCATCAGCACAATTTGAGGTTACACACTGACATGGACACGCACACACACACACGCTCTCTCTTTTTTATGGCTCCTTCGTCTCCTCGCGCAGGAGCCGGGTTCATCCTCTGGCCTCAGTCTGTGAAAAAAGGTCAAGCAGCAGAATAGAAGGGCAATAACCCTCCCAAATGGTACTATCACACAGACATGATTGATCAATTGAATTCCATGGCAGAGAAAAATGTGGGATTAAGTAGAGTATTATACGCACAATGAGTTGAGGCATGATGTTCATTTCAAGTTCATTTCAGCTCCCTCTTGCCACCAGATCAGGCAATCAATAGGGGCCTTGCATATCATATATCACCACACTCTCACCAAGGGGAGAACATAATCTGCCGCAAATTTAGAATGACAGATTTGTAAGGGAGCTGAAGCTTTCTGGGATCCGGGGAGGAGGCCTACACACGCATAGCCACTGCAGCCAGGAGTGGCGGCTGGGGGGTTGGGAGGTGGGGGGTGGCCGCAGCGGTGGTGGTTAAGGCTTTACAGCGTTGCATACAAGTGACAACGGGAAAAGCTAAGGCGTCCCTCCTGCGACAATCGGGTAAACAGGTCAGGAGTCAGGAGAAAATTCCTGTGTTTGGAGAGATTGAACTAGATTGTACGATTTTATTCAGCCTCTTGTCCTCAGCGTCTGTTTCCAAAATGGAACTTGCAGGGAATGAATGCAGTATTGAATAGTAGAAGGGAAATTGTGCTTTTAAAATAAATAAATAAATAAATAAATAAAATAAAAACCCTGCTCCTGATTTCAGCAACAGGGAAAATACTGGCAGGAATGAAAAGGCGCTGTAATGGGCTGGCTTTGCCTTAACGTGTATATATTTGCAAGTGATGGTGATCCATCAATTACTGCAGGGCTTTCAGATCACGATGGTGTTAATATTGTCGGGGAAGGAGGAGAGAGAGGGAGTGCAGGAAGAAAGCCATTGTGATGTAGCCAGTGGCTCACCACATCCATTAAGTTGTGCAGGAAAAAAAAAAAAAACCTGCACTCCATCCCTTCCTGTCCTCCTCAGATGCCCCACAGAGGTGATACAGAAAAAAACATGAGCAGAATATAAAGTGTCTGAAGTAAAGCAAAGGCCGGCATCCCGGGATCAGTGTCTCGATGTTGCTCTTTCTTCTTGTAGATGGTTCAGATGGTTCTGGCCCAAACAGTGATTCTCAGGGTAGTGTGGAGAGTTTACGGAAACACCTGAGGGCAGATGCCTTCACCCAGCAGCAGCTGGAAGCGTTGGACCGGGTCTTTGAACGCCCCTCGTACCCTGACGTCTTCCCCACATCGGAGCATATCAAACCGGAACAGGTCAGTAGAGCCCTGGCTCGCCACCATTGCGTTTTCTTCACACGCATCCACGCCATGCTGAATCCAGAACCTTTGCCTCAAACGTTTTCAAACCATTTCCAGAGTGTAGAAAGCTAATTAAACCAACAGCTAAGATGTCCAGGCACTGGATTACGTGTATAATACTGGAGGTGTCACCAGGAAAACTCCCACACGTTATTGATTTTGTGATGAAAAACACATTCCTTGTATCCCTTATAATTGAGAATAAGAGCGAGGCAACGTGAAATTAATTAAAACTGAAATTCCCTCGTTTTCTGCTCAGTCGTTCAATGGCTGCTCCTTGCATTCATTGTCGATCTTGATGTTTGAATGACTGAGCCCTTATTTATTCATGAAATATTGCAAACAGTCTAACCCACATATTCATGCTTCTAATCCTCATGATATTAAAACCACACTCGCCATCCATCCTCATTGCAGAAATTAAGAGGCATTTGGGAACAGCCACCGCCACCACCACCCCCCCCCCCCACGCCAAACCGACACCCAGAAACCACTGCTTATTAAAAGCTCTGGGCTTATTACAATGGATAACCTTTATTTACTTTCATTATACTATTAAACAACAAGAGACTATTAATTTCTCCCGCGAAACTACAAGTCGGACCCATAAAGCAAAAGCAGTCGCCTAATTGAGTTCATTTTAATTTCTCTCCAATCGGGGCGAATTACGCAGGTGATAAATCAGTGGGACAGGCCTCACCTCCAGAAGAGGGCCTAATTTGCAGCTAATTACAAAACTGATTTCTACTGGAAGATCAATACCAAAACGAATTGGAAATGACTTGCAATCACAAAGAGCGTCAGGGAGAGTATTAAAAGGCAGAGGGAAAAGGGTTACGTGGGAAAAAAAAAAGAAAAAAAAGAAAGGGGAAGGGGGGGTGGAACAGTCCAGAAAAATCAGCTTTAATTTAATGCAATATTAATCAGAGCACTTTCCCTTTCATGGGCGCCTCACTTTTTTTTTTTCCTGTGGAAGATGTGGCCCTATTAGCCAGTGTCTGGGTTCTGTAGTGAGGTATTAAAAACCCATTCTGGAGATGCAAAACTCAATGGATTCACCCCTCCCACACTTCTGCCAGCCATTTGGTCATCCTTTTCAGACCTATCTTTTCAGTTTCCCCCCTCCTGCCCTTTATCTGCATGATAAAACGTCTGTTTGGCGTCTGAAGCCTCTGAGAATAGAGGAAAACATCCGACATTGTGCCAGTGAACAGTTGTAGCAGACAATTAGAGTTTATCGGTGATAGTGGCAGACAAGAGTGGGGTCACAGGCGTTCCCCCCCCCTGTGGGATCGCGGCCCACTGAGCCACTCAGGCTCACAGTGACTCACGGACAAACATTGTCAACACTCAGTCTCCGGAAGTCTCCTCTCATTAAAAAAAAAAAAAAAAAAGCCGCTAACATCTGCTGTGAGTGTCTTCAGCGGATTCACAAAAGTAAACAAGATGGAAGACACACTGGGGAAAGATTATTTATTTGAATTGAATGTATTTATTAAAAGGTCTGCACCCCCAAAACCATAAAGATGAATTTGCATAGAAAGTCTGAGACTAAAAACATATTTATAGATGTAAGGTGCCTCTTTATTTAATTTCGTCACTTTTGTTTTTAACCAAAAAATACAACGATAAGCTAATGTATCAAAAACACTGCTTTTTCCAATTTTATTTTTCAAACAATACTTTTTTGGCTTTAATATGTCTCAAAAAATGTTTACACAATTTTTCATTTTCATTCATTCATTCATTTTTTCATTGATTCATTCATTCCATTCATTTAGTCAGTCCTTACATATTTATTTATTTCTACTGGATTTACTGAGGATGTGTGCTCATTTCCGCTGATGTTCAGAATACAACTACAAACACAAAAAAATTATTACACACCAAATAAATTACACTGATGAGAAAACAACAAACACAGAAAACAGCTATATTTAAGAAATATGTAATCATGACCTTAAATATACCTGTATAGACACAAGTGTTGAGTTTTTGTGAGTGCTGTAAAGTGCTGCATGTGTTTATGGCACAACAGCTAAAAGAAATTTGTATTTACACCCTTTTTTGGTTTCAGTCAATAACTGAAACGAATCAAATCACGCCCAGAGGAAAAATTTAATACTGATTTTTAAAAGTTAATTGATAAAAAAGAAAAAAATTAAGGTGGTAATTCTGGTGTCCTTTTGGCGCCATCCTTTAAAGGATTAAATTGAAACAAAATGAACAAATTACATTCACCACCACTAAAATGGGATTAAGAGGGATGTTTGAGGTAGATGTCTAAAAACATGGACATGCGAAACCAATTTTTCTGTATTGCCTGATACCACCAGGAATGTAAAAATGTACTGTGCAATTTGCAGTGTGTGTGTGTGCGTGCGCGTGAATGATTTAGGTGAACTCACCCTTTAACACGGGCCCTGAATGCACACAAGCTAAACCTCCAGCAGTTAACAAAAAGTGCAAGTTGTACAAGCGATTCTATTCAGAGATAAGAGGCAATGAAATGCAAAGGTGGTCTAAACTCCAAATTAAACGCAAAAAAAATAAAAAAAAATAAAAAGGGAGAAAAAAAAGGTGAATGGTGTCTGTCAAACAGGGCCACATGGTGTGTCTGCAACAAAGCAGAACTGCTTTCTCCCTTGGCTGGTCAGGACTAAGACTGCAGTCAAGCACAAAGGGCCAGCTGACGCCTTGGCTTTTCATTCATCTCAAAATCCCACTTCCTCTCAGACAATACCAAAATACATTCATGATATGCTTGAACTGCCATCCTGCAGCTTGAACACACACACACACAGACGTGCGCACACACACACACAGGCACAGACACACACACAATGCTCTCATACAAATTTATACTGGCACCGGCCTGTGTGGAGCACTTAATGGAGGAGGAGAAAGGAGGACTTCCATCTAGGTATTGTTTGGTTGTGTAATGATTCAACTGTCCTTTTCCCAGGCTAATGAGTACTCGCTCCCTGCCCTGAATTCCAGCCTGGACGAAGTCAAACCCAGTTTATCCTCTAGCGCCAACCCAGACCTGGGCCCCAGCGTGTCGCAAAGCTACCCTGTAGGTAAGATCAAGTGCCGTACAGTGCGCCTTTATGCTGCAGAGCCACGGCTTCAGCTGAGGGGTTGTTTTTTTTTGTTTTGTTTTTTTTTTCTTATGTACAATGTAAGAGAAAACTGTGACAATTGACAAGAGACGTGAAATGCAAATAAAAGCGAAACCAAAAAAAAAAAAAAAAAAAAAAAAGTTAAGTGTGAAGGCCTTTTAATGCGATTTCACTCTGAGCTGAAATGGTGGTACATTGATGTGATAAAAAGCGCAGCAGCTGTCCCGCCTGGCGTTTTGCTGAGCAAGCAGGTCGGAGACTGGCGGTGGCGGTGGTGGTGGTGGTGGTGGTGGTGGTGAGGGGTGGGGGTGACTGTTAAGTCATTGCTGGACAAGGACCTCTGGGTGTCAGTAGATCAGAACGATGACTGTGTATCAGATCAAGGTCTCGCGGAAGAAGGCCACCACGCGGGGCTGACTGCTGGTTGGCCGCCCGCTGCTGCGTTTGCGGCGTGATTTGTTCGCCACGGGACAGTTTGTGTGTCTCAAAGCACAAGTAATGTGCCTCGGTAAATACGCTCTGGCATTTCCGCCGCCTAACTCTAACGCCATGATCATTTATTTCACCCTCCTACCCCGCTCGCCCCGCCGTCGCCCACCTCCCTCTCCTCCTCGCCCACACCCACCCCCTCTCCCTCGTTGTCTCCTCTCCTTGTCACACTTAATGACTGCCTGGCTAATTGAAATATTGTTTCGCTGTTGCCGTGTTATTACCAAGAAGAAGGTTAAGTTTACTGAGAGTTTACGATGACTGTCGAGGGCATGAGATTAATATACAGATCTTTTATTAAAATTCATATAATTATGCAGCAGCCATCAAAGGCAAACGAGTGCTGCATGGGGGAGGACAGGGTGATTGAAAATTGCAGAGGCCTCCACCCCTCAAGCTCCCCCCTTCCTCGAATGATGGCCAAGCAATCTTATGAGAAAAGAAAGGACCCTTTTCTCATTAATATGTGGGAGGTAGATTTCCCCTGTAAGGCAGGCCTCCTGAGAAGAAAGGTGTGTGTTCGTCCTTTGTGCACGGATGGCCTCGTGAAAGCGAGCCTGGTTCTGCAGGTGGCTTTGTTTGCACCTGGGATATTTTAGATGGTCTCCGCAGTGAGTATCTCCTTACTGCATTACAGGTACAAAGAAACACGTGGAAGAAGAAAGATTGGCTTGTATGTGTGTCAGTGTGTTGCTGTGTGTGTGTGTTTGCATGTAAAAGGAAAAAAAAAAAAAGCATAAGCATAAGCTTTTTTTTTTCTTGCCATTTCTTTAGCACAAAAGCAGAAAATGAAAGCATTCAGAGGTCAAGCTAATGAACAAACATCACTCTGGCTTCCACTTGGTAATTAGTATTTGGTTAGTGGCTCCTCTGCTTGGTTCCCCTCAGTGCCCGTGTGGATAATACGTGACATTCAGGTGTGTGGTCCCCTCTAATGGCTGAGTATTACAGTGTTCTTGCAAGCGATAAGCCAACTAGAGGAATTTTAAGCCATGCAAAAACTAGTAAATTATGTTTAGTATTTAGGCCGGGATCCAATTTCATATTAATTGTGCCTTTACAGGGGAAAGAACCGGAGATTATGTTCATCCTTAAAATGTTTCGGAGCGCCAATTAAAATGCCTGCAGTTATTGATCTTGTTGATTTTATTCCACGGAATTTGCATAATCTATTAAAAATGAATGATTCATGAAGTGCTCATTGCCAGAGATCAGGATTCTCAGTGATCTGAAAGACTTGAGAGATAGAAATCTTTTGTGTCCTCTGCTTATCCTATTAGGGCTCAAAAGTACCTGCAAAGCAGGCTCAAATAAGAAAGGGATTTAAGGGCATTGTGCACATCATCGAAATTCAGAGGCAAGAAGCCACTTCCATTAAAACAGTTTTTTTTTTCACTCCCTCTCCTCCACATTAATGCTGTATTACCTGCTAAATAGTCCCTCTTACCCCATAAAAACACCAAAGGGTTCCATGAATATGTGGATAGGACAATTGCATATTGTGAGGTAATTTCTATTGTTGATATGGGAAGTAATTTCTTTGATGAATTCCCTTTCGAGAGATGGATTTCATCTGAAGTGCTTCTCATTCTTCTTGGTTCAAACCGCTTAAAATTCAAATAGTGCGAGCCTTGGGTGAATTTATGAATAGCGGGAGGAGCCCCGAACTTTTTGTGTATTTTGAGAAATAAATGGAGAGATGGCCTCGATACAGCCAATTGTCCACTATTTCTAAAGAGAGTTTCTGTATTTCCTGAAATCTCGATGATGCTTCAGAGTTAAGAGGCATCTCGCGCGCCGGGCTGATTCCCTCGAGCATTCAGTGGGAGTTTTACCCGTCTCCACCCGCTCCCCCTGCTGCATACTGAGACTGACTCTTTAAACGTATTCCCTGCTGGGCCTGTTAATAGAGGCCTCCAAAGGTTTAAGCTGCCACGTCAATAAAACTCCTCTTCCCAAAGTATCTGCCTCTGCAAACTCCATCTTCTTCCTGCAATTCCTCCAAACAAAGGTTTAAGAAAATACTGTACAACAATCCTCACTTAAAATTTCACTGAAGGAACGGAGGGGAGGGACAAAAGAAAAACGGCCAGATAAGAAAATAAAAGCGGCTAAATGGCATTTAAGTGACAGATGCCATCTAGTGGATGCAATAATCATGAATGGGGGGTGGTCAGACAAAGTGATGTCCATAAAAAGAGACAGCTCAGGATGGTGGATGGGTCACACAAATGCCAGCCTTTGCAATGGCTGCTATTCAATCCTCACTGCCAGCTGTGGATTGATGCTACACTCAAGGTGAACTCGAAAAAAACCCAACTTGAGAACTTCCGATCCCTCAAAAACGCACGTGCACATGATCAAACCAGAAAACAACACGGATGCCTGCAACAACACTTTTGCTGTTGTTTTGGGAGGGTGAAAACTAAGTTATCTTTGCGATTTTTCCATCACATTGACAGCTCAAACACATTGCATACTTGTTGAAAGTAATCTAATACCATGTGAAAGGTGACTGTCTGGGCTGCAATGAGAGAGGACGCCATGATTGTGGTCTTTATGATGTAAATTTGGAGAAATCCGGGAATGCATTTCTATATGAGTATCTGTACCTTAAAAAAAAAATCATTTTGTCCAAGTTGTTGTTCGTATTTTCTCAATTCCCAACATATCATGAACGCAGAATGAGGCCATGACTGTCCCCTAAAACTCTACTTTTTCCAACTCAACATGTGTTTCAGTGCCTCAATTAAAGTAGCTGGACCGTTGACGCGCCATAAAACATCATCGTTTCTAAGCATGGATTTGGAACAGGGGCATAAAGGAAACATGCTTATGGGTCGGAACAAAAAAGCTTATATGGTTATTAGGGATTTGAAGAATCTTGACCTCTGGAGGACCTGCTGTCGCCCAGTGAGCAGCGAACAATGGTCGCGCCGCGGACCTGCCGTCAGTGATGCGCGGCCTCATGACAAACCGCTCGCCACAGGGGGGGGAAACTCGGGCTCCGAAATTAATGCTTATTTCGTCTTCACAAAAGCAAACTAACCTTTGAGCACACATTTGATAATGAATGACTTTCAGCCGGCGTTTGGGGAATTAAAGCAATTTGGCTCCACAAACATTCTTTACTTAGTTGTAATTAATTAGGGTGCTGAGATTTTTTGGCTCGTGATAAATTACCTCATTCTGCATATAGCCCGGAAAATGGAGGTCAAAGATTTTTTGGTTGTTGTTGTAGCAAACATGAAGGTGTCCCTGTCATGCTAAATTTAATTCTCTTGCAAGCAAAAGAGTCAGCCGCAAATGACCTTGTTTCTGTGCCAAACACAGACAAGGTCACCCCGTTTTTTTATTTTTTTTATTTTTGCGTGCGTGTGTATGTGTGTGTGTGCGCGCGTGTTTAAGAAACCGAGTTGATGTTAATGCAGAAAGTGGTGCATTATGTCTCTGGTCACGTTGCCGTGGATTGAGATAAAACTCTGTATCCGTCTTCCCTCATTGTGATCAAACGTTAGTGTTTGCTGCCGCGGCAAAACAGATCGACCAGCGGTGTGCATCACCTGAGCTCTTTTCCCTCCGTTATTTGTTTGAACTTTTTGTCAAATACCTCCAAAGGCACAAGACCGAAGCAATGCTGTGTTTAAAAAAAAAAAAAAGGCTGATATTTTTGGCCCACTAAAAGGAAGGAAATACTGTATTCCCAGCACAGCTGCGACTGCTACAAGCCACTTCTCAAATTAAGGCAGAAATCAACAGGCTTTTGTAACGGCAAACCAAAAAATCTTTGAATTGATTTTCGCAGAAGGAAAAAGAGGGCAGGGGAAAATAAATAGCTTGATTCGCTGGCATTCAATCTAAGGGGACTGTCAGAGAAAGCAGACAATATAAAGAAGCCCATCCTTTAATGAGAATCTGGACACACATCTCTGTTGTAAAAACAACAAAGGCTAGGAAGCAGCTAATGAGGCTATCATTGCTGTACAGAGAATTCTCCCAACCGGCGCCTCACTGAAAGAAAGCTTTAAAGAGGACATAAAGCAACAGTCACAGAGCTGCTGGCGACCGCTGCCAACTGCATGCTGGAAAACACAAAAACCCGGGATCCATCAGAGTCAACATATGACGAAGGGGTTCGAGTTAGCGGCTAAAACCGCCGACCAACGCCACTTGACCGACGGCTTGATTTTTCCACTCTTCCACTTCGAGAAATTAAGCCAAAAAAAAAAAAAGGTATTTTATCGCCACTATTCAAGGTTTAGAATGAGGATCGAAGACTCCGATGAGGGTTAAGCAAAGAGTGCTGTATTGACATCTTGATCTGGAGCACTGGATCAGTATCATGGCTGATATTGATCAGGTAGAAGTGACTGACCCAAATACTGGGTAACTGACACAAAACTGTAAAGATGCAGTTGTGTGCAAACAAAACTGTGTAATAATTTACACAAAACTTTGTGTAAATTTAGCGGGTTTATGGGTAAAAAGTGACATATATAGTTTTTATTGATTCCATCAGCGCGGCATACATATTTTAATTACAGGAGAAGTTGAATCATGGTATTTTGTGAAGAGATAAGACTGCACGCACACACACACACACAAGCACTGGCACACATGGGTGTGCACACACACGGGCATACACAAATACACACACACACAATGGCCTTCCCTGCTGGACCTCCCACCTACAGTACTCCCACAGCTCCCTTTGACTTATGTGCACTGGCTTGTGGCTGACTAATTCTTATAGTAAATGAAAGGTCCAGCATGACCTCACTCTTCTCTGTAAAGCTCTCTGACTCTGCAGCTCCTCAAAGTCTCAGCACTCTGAACAAAAAAAACAAAAACAAAAAAAACACACATTTTACTAGGTCGCGGACAACACCACAATCGGTGCTCGGGTTTACAAACGATAGCAAACATACACGGAACATGAGACTCAAACATCTATTCATAAAGTTTACAATCAGAAACGATGATGATTACAATTCCAAAAAAGATTCCCTGTACACTTGTTTCTTTACTGTTTCAACGCCTCAGTTTATTTTGCTACTCAGGCAGACTGAGACATGAGCATGCCTTCATATGGAAAATCCAGATTTTTGAAATTAAAATAGTAATGGTAAAGCAGTCTTCCCTTTCTAATTGTCACCAGCTCCTTTTATGAGTTCAATCTGCAGCTGCATTTTATTAGCAGATCAAATGTCTCGTATGTGAAATCTTAATCTGAATACTTTATCTTTGGCTGGACAAGGTATGTATGCATAAAGTCCTTATGTCTCCTCCACCAATTGAAAAAAAAAAAAAAACATATAAAGACACCTATAGCTACTTTTACCCACACTTCCCCTTAGTTCTGGCCTGCCACCAGTAGTTGCCCCTCGGCTCCCCAGTATAGCCATCATACTTACTCGCTAGTAGGATGCATGGCTGTTGTTTGTTTGGATTTATAAGTAAATATTTGACATCTAATCGGCAGCTTTTTCGTATTTGGTAAGATAATAGTGTTTTGCACTTTGGAGAAGAAGTAAAGCAAGTGCTGTGTCATCAGGGTGAACCATTGCATTTATATATATTTACAAGTGTCACGGAAGTTTTAAAATCTTTGTCTGCTGACCCAGAAAAGTTTGAAGCAAAGGGGCTTTATTTATAATCCAAAAGATATTTTGTCCATCAGGTGCATGTTGTTCTATGAAACTGAAATATACTTAAACACAGGTCCACGCTGGTATCTTTAATAGCAAAACAATGCTTGTTTGTGGCTTTATGCTGCATTTTGCCCACTAGTTCCTCATTAAAGTTCCAGTGGGAGATGGTTTTCCCTTTGAGCCCAAATGGCCCTCACAGCCACAATATAGCAGGGGCCTCTTCTACAATGGCCCCTGTGCAGATTGGGGTTACGTGCCGTAGTGCAAACATCCCAGTGGCCGGCGAGGACAACCCAACCGTCACTCTCAATTACAGAGCTGAATATCTGTAGCTGGACTGGTGATGGTCTGCAGAGGGGCCAGCGTGCTCGCTCATAACAGCCACGGCAGAAAAGAGAAGAGGCTTGTTGGTTCGCAAAAAGGCTGCCGTGTTAAGTCCGAACAGTGTAATGAAGAGACGTATTTGTGCAGTGAGAGTTCAGTTCCCTCAAAGCGGCAACCGCTATCTTGTTATGGTGTATTTTTTTGAGAGGTTTTCCAGCGCTCTCAGGTTTTAAGTAACAGTCTCTACAGTTTGGCTGTTCAGTGGAGACTGAGGTGTTGCGCTGGCTGACTTGCGGCGGCAGTGATGAGTCATGGTGTCAGCAAAGAACAGCATGATTTTGCCTGTTAAGTGCGGCGCAATTAATGCTTACCGGGGCTTGTTTGAGACTGAGCGCTGAAAGTAAACAGCCGCATAAAGTACTTTTATTTAATGCATGCATACTGTTTATTCTCTCTTTATATTGCACTTTATTATCCATTTTCAACACTATATTTTTCATCATTTATTTGACAGCTGTAACTTTTCTACATTAAGATTCCCCACATCTAATACTATGGAACATAAAAGATGACAAATTAAGAAACTAAATCAAAGTAACTTTGGACAAGTTGGTTCCATCTCAACTGGCTGCAACATTAAAAAGGTCCTATATGTGAAATTGCTTACAAGCTAAAGCCCCATTCGCTATACACCAAACCAACAGGGGGCAGTGCATTGCCAGAAAGCTCGACACTTTCGTTTGAAACAAAGAAATCCTAACTTTGACAGCATATTAACTTTATACAATTACACTGAAATAATTCAAGTATCTTTGGACTTATTCACAAATGAAGTTAAGACTTTTGGTAAAGAAGGAGATGAGAAGACAAAGCAATCAATTTTCCAGTCGATTTACGTTCCAGCTATCTACAGTGACTTTATATTATCCATAAAAGGGTTAGATCTATTATAAGATGGGACAGCCTGGCGTTAGCTTGTTAACATATTCACAAAAAGCACCTTAACATATAAAAATAGACTCTGAAATGAACATTTGACACTTAAGAAACTTGCTGATCCTGTACTTTTGGTTTACCGACATATACCTACATGAGGGTACTAGGTGTACTAGTATAATTGTTTAAACTTTACACTGTTGCTACTTTCCTATTCCAAGTCACAAATCAAAGCTAACAGCATTGGTGATTTATGTTTTGCTTTGTTGTCGTTTTGTCCCTCCAGGTCGGGATATGGCCAACACAACCTTACCTGGGTATCCCCCTCACGTTCCCCCTACAGGACAGGGCAGCTACCCAACTTCCACGCTCGCTGGAATGGTTCCTGGTAAGCGAGACACAAACGCCACCAGCTCATATCCTCATTAGGGTCTACTTAACAGGCGACGTCGACCACGAAATGAACAGGTGTAGAAGCTATGGCGGCAGAGCGAGGAGACTTTAGCGCCAAATTACGCGGCGAAGCGATGGATATTGACCTGTTGAGTCGGAGGCGCACACATCCTTGTAGCAGCTCTGTGCGTATGATTGGATTAGACAGGCTGAATAAGTGATCAGAGATGGCGGCGAGGACAGTGGCTCTCCCTTCCTTCCTTCCGTCCTCCCGGCCTTATTGGCTCATTATCTCCCTCCGCCATCGTTCTCTCTGGCCGTCAATAAACAACACCAGCAGCCCTCACCAGCCTCTGCAGTCCAGAGAGCTCTCCCTTCCCCTCCTCTACTTAACCTGCAGTTCAGGTTCACGGCGAGCAGTTTAGGGTCAAAAGGCAGAGGATTGTGGGGCCCGGCAAAAAAATTCAAATCACTGTCTCTCTAAGGAGGTCAAGTTGCAAACAGGTCTCAGTGGAACTGGAGAATTTTCAGCTCGTCACGTTTCCTCATTAAACACTCCATCTAAATAGAGCATTTCCATTGTTTTTGTCATTAAAATCATTCTTAAGTGTTTTTGAAAAGACTAAACATTTGAGGCACAGTAATCTAACGGCTCCCGGCAAAAGTGAAAGAAGATGTGTTGGCCTCCTGCTGCAGAGTCCAGATTTACTTTTTTTTGGATTTTGGCTAGTAAAACTGTTAAATCATCTGTGTTGAAGATAAAAAAAAAAAAAAAAAACATCAAGTCAAACATACTTCTACTTTCCATTTGTTCTCTGGTGGTGAAAAGCAAAAGATGAGCGCCTTAATCCCATGGCTTGTGGTTTTGTGTTACAAGCCATTCATCCAATACACAACCGCTAAGATTTAGTGGCAGGCGCACAACACTGTTAAAGCAAAGCCATTTCTCACCAGCTTCGTATAAAATCTCGGCTTTATTGTCTCGTAAAGGAAAGAAACGTGTTGAACCAACAGCGATGCTCACTGACATACTCCAAGTTACCTCCCTCGCCATGAAATTCTGTGGCACCAAACAGCAGAGCTCGGGCGAGAAGGGGTTCACATCGGCGGCGTTAAAATCCCGCCAAGAACGGCTGCGGGATTTATTGCAGCATATCAAAAATGCATGCATGAAGCAGTTTATTACCACTTGGTATTTATTAGGCTGGTTTGGAATATAGTGGAGGAAGAAGAATTGGGTGGATCCATAAATGGGACAGGGAAAGCCGTCTTCAGTGTCACATCCTGTATTGTTCAGTGTTGCATAACTTAAGTGAAATGAAAAAGAAATAAATTACTTGCTTGACTGGCCACACATCGATGACTATCACCCCCGCCCCCCACACACACACACACACACCCTCAAATTGCATCCTGTTTTGAATGATGAGAAATGACGGCGTGTGAAGGGGTAATGGTTTGACGCATTGAAATGCTAATTGATTTGTTGTTTTGTTTTGCAGGGAGCGAGTTTTCGGGGAACCCCTACAGTCATCCACAGTACACAACCTACAATGAAGCCTGGCGATTCAGCAACCCAGCATTACTAAGTGAGTAGTGGATGAGAAGCTGAAAGGGAGGGATTCATTTAACACCCTCCCTCGGACGGACTTTGTTCAGTCGAAGCCGGCAAGATTATCGGACTTTGTTTCATTGCTGAAGCCGTGTGCATATTGCAAAAAAAAAACCAACAGCATTATAGTGAGCATATTATAGTTTGGTTAGTCTGTTGGTTGGTTAGTTGTCAAAGGTCCTCTGAAATGGAAAACCACACCTGCTAGCATGCTCTCCTTACTTGATTCGCTGTTCATACTAGAAGCCTAAAGTTACTTCTGAAGCCAAAAAGCTCATATTCAGCTACCTTTATTATTTTTGGGGGTTTCAAGATACAAATCGATGAATAAAGACAAGCTGCAGAGGTCATTTCTCCCATGCAACCAGAATTTAATCTGAATCTTGGAGGCTATGTTCTGAATTTGGGGACGTTAATGCTCCAGTCGTAGTTATGCAAAGTATAAGCCCACATCTTAAGTGGCGTTTCTTATAATAATATTTAAAAAATGATATCAAAAGTTAAAACACTCAGAGTACTCTTAATCCAAGCACAGACATTAAAAAGTAATACTCCAACTCCTCCAAGTTTTTAACTAGCGCACTGTGCTCTTGTTAGCGTGATTAGCAAGTTAGCTGCAGCTAATAATACCTGCCAGAAATCATAGTTCAGCCAGCAAAAGAAATGGTCACTGATTAGAAACGATGTCTACCTTCGTCTGAAACAGAGGTAGAGGACCCAAATATTGCGGGGGAAAAAAGGTAGATAAGTTGGACAAGACTAATACAACAATGTTTAAATGGCGTATAGTTGAAATTCAGTTCGTCATTAAAAAAAAATTGAATACTATTAATAATTATAGTTGGATGTCTAATCTCATATTTATGACTTTGGTTTCAGATCCCGGTACATTTCATTTTGAAACAATATGCAAAACAGTGTCTGACCAGTTAAATTCTACAGGCACCATTAACTATAATGCTCTTGATTTCTAGCAACAATTATTAATACATTCACTGATAATACATTTAGAAAATGGCAGTAAAAACTGTATGTGTTGTTTCAAATGGTTCGTTCTTCTGTTAACTTTCAGGTTCCCCTTATTATTATAGTGCCGCATCGAGAGGCTCCGCCCCTCCCACTGCTGCCACTGCCTATGACCGTCACTAGTTACCATGGAAACCAAATCAACCTACAGGACCATGGCCTCAGCCTCCATATTGCCCCGGTGTGAGCGGCATGGTCCACTGGACACTGAGCAACTGCGCATAAAATGTTCCCGGCTCACACACCGAGAAAGTGAACGGTTTTTGGGACTCCGGACGACGTCTCTCCCTCCCCTCTGCTCGCAGCTTCTTTTGGACATTCAAAGCCAAATAAAAAAATAATAATGAAAAAAATTAAAAAAAAAAAAAAAAATCTCCCCGACATCACCAGAGACACTTGAACGATGCAACATACGTGCAGAAAACTGTGGGGACCTTCAGCGGTTATGGAAGAAAAAAAAGAAAAAGAAAAAAAAAGAAAAAGACTGATAATATCCAGATTTTATTTTTCCTGTGTAGCAGTGTCACAAGTTTCACACCCGTCATGGATTAATACTGTACATTCCTTTTCTTGACAGCTCTCAGGAGCAGGAGCTTGAGAGTGCATCCACATTGCTATGTTTTGGCTTTAAAACCTGTGCTGCGTTTGCACCTGCCGTCCATGCCACTTTGAAAACGGAGGCATTTGAAAATGCTTGTTTGAAAACTCCGGGGTCCGTTTCAATGTGGACAGGCAGAAACGGACGCCTGGAAAATGTGACGCGCTCTTTCCCCCGATGCCATGGCTGCTTAATGCTGGTGTGTTGCTTTTAGTAGCAGTTCCACTTTTTTTGTCAGTCCATGCAAAGACATCTCCGGCCTGCTCTCATCCCACTCAGGAGGTCCCACATGGAGGCAGTCCGTTCACTCCAATGTAAAGCTGTGTATGAAACGCGCGGAGGAACATCCCCAGTCATTTCATGATGTGTATGTGCGACCTTGACAAAAGTGGGTATTTAGTCTCAAGCGCCATCTTTTCCATAAACCCAACCATGTGGTTTGTGGGCCTGAACCTAAGCACACCTTAATTAAAGCACTGACATGTCATACAGTCTGAGTAGTTGTAGCAATCTTGGAACTGTACTGTAAACTGTGAGTGGTGAAGATCACTGAGGAAGAAGTGGCTGCAAAGTCACCTCCACAGCCCCTAAAACACCCTCCTGAAACATTTTCAGGTCTCTGAACAAACTCTCAGTTTAACATTGGAGTGAATAGAAAGCCTGCTGCATCTCAGGGGGCGGGGCCTGGGAGCATTTGACCAACTGGCATGACATGACACCGGATGAGTGACACCACTACTAACCATCTGCTTCCTCTCTGGACGTAGATTACATCTGAAATTGTACTAGAACACTCGTCTGGACGCAGGCGGCTCCGGTTTGAGAGCCAAAC
>CAAKHG010014618.1:0-11026 GCA_901007715.1 Dactylopterus volitans
TGACAAAGAAAGGAGGTGTGTATGAATGACAAAGACAATGAATCGAGGTGTCTGTCTGTGTCCTTGAATTCAATTCAAACAACTGCTGCTAACGCGGTGAACAGCATTGATGCGCGAGTGTGTGAGCGCACGGCTCGCGGGATGGGAGGGGCGTGTGCTTGTTCAGCCTTTTTAATGGTGTCTTAAAAAGCTAATGACGCATTCTGAGTGATGTTTCTTCTCATGAGGACTGAGAGAATAACCAGCAGCTGACGGGATTTTTTGGCTATGACACTTTGATACTCTGCTCCGTTTTGCATCTTAAAATCTCACCAAAACTTTTGTCACATGAAATCGACACGAGGTCTTCTGCTTCCAGCACTTTCACAAGATACTTTCATAGCAAAGTGGATGTAATCAGACGACTCTGGTGCAGGCTCATGTTTATGATCGTGTCCTGGAACTTGCTGAAACCGTGCTGACTTACGTGGGTGAGGCTGTGTGTGCAGCGCCTGCTCCAGGTCGCCCAGCATGGTGAGGATCACCTCCTTGTCCAGCTGAGCTGTTCCCTCTCGCGGCCCTCCCGCTGAAACCTCCTCCTCTGCCCAGTACCCACCGTCCTTCTCCCTGCCGCACCGCTTCCCACTGGCTCTACCTGCTGTTGAGTCCTCAACTGAGCGCCCACCGCTGCCCCCTTCATCTGTTCCCGCCTCCTCCATGGACTTCCGTGATGGCTCAGTCCGTGGGTGGCCGCTATATGAAGCCCGCTGTGGCCGCCCGCCTGCAGCTGTGCATCGCCATGGTACAGGGATGAGGGAGTGCTCAGACTGAGACAGCACCTTGGTGAGAGAGAGGGACAGCGATCGGGCTCTGGTGCCCCGCACACCTCCACCCCTGGTGATTGCTTCTTTCCTTGGGCTTCCCTGTAGGCTTCCGCCCACCCGCTGGGTGGAAGATGAGTACAGGGAAGAGTTGTGAGTTTGAGAGAGGCGAGGCGGTGGCTCGTCGAGCTCGAAGGAGTAGACCCGCTGCTCGCCGTCACTGAGCAGGGTCAGGTTTGTGAGAGAGCGCTGCTTGATCCGCAGGTTGAGGTTGTCGGGGAGAGGTTGGGGAGGCCGTCGGGCTGGGCTGCCTCCCTGGTACACCGAGAACTCTGCACCTCTCTTCATGTCTGCTCGCTGCTCCCCTCCCTTCTCCCGCTTACCTCGTCGTCTCCGGTGGCTCAGTGAGTGAAACTGTGCATGCAAGTGGATCTACCTGTGTGCGGCGCCCCGTTTCTCATCTTGGCTGCACTGTCGCTGACGGAAGGAATAAGAAACCGAAAGGTGGCGGAGGCAGGGAGATGTGTGTCCACGTCCCACACCTCTCGACAGAAGTCCTGGCTTGAGAGAGCAGGAGGGAAAGTGAGCACGGGGTGAGGAGCGGAGAGAAAACCTCCCTCTCATGCATATAGGTAGAGTCCAGATCCATCGTCCAGCCAGTCCATACAGATGCAGAACCAGACACAGACACGATCCAAGCTTCCCCCTCTCCTCATGCTTTCTCGGGCTTCCTGGCTCTTCACACTTCCCTCGCCGCTGTCAGGGGCGTGGATGAATGAGTCGCTACGTCCGCTCTCTCCCACTTCCATCCCCCCTTGCTCCTCACATACTCTTAATCTTTTACTCTATTGATCGACAGTCTCTATTCATTCACGCTTATCTCTCTCCCCCCACCTTCTGTCTCTCCTTTAATTACCGCCTCGCCGCCACACCTCTCCTGCCTCCCCTCTGACTCTCTGCCGGTCCCTCTCTTCTCGCAGGAGCGAATGAGCGGGTGGTGAAGCCAGTGAAAAGACTTGCATCGCTCACACAGTTCATTCCAGCGTGCAGCCTGCAGTGCTCTCTCTCTCTCTCTCGCTCTGTCTCTCTCACATACTCCCTCTCTCTTCTCCATCTCTCTTTTCCTCAACCTTCCTCCTCACTGTTTCTTATCCGCTCTTTCTCTTAATCTATCTCATTTTTTTTTCACTTTTTTCATGCCAGCCCTTATCTTTTCTCCCTCATGCGATCATCCGCTCCCCCCGTTTCTCTATCCTTTCCCTCCCAGAATGACAGTGAGTTGTCTGGACAGTGCACCTGTAAGCCTGAACTCCCCCTCCGCCCCCCCTACCCTCAGCTGACCCCCCGCCCCACCACCTCCCACTGCACTGACTTAATTAAATGCTATCTTGAGAAGCTAAACAGTGAGCCCGCAGCTTATCATTTGATCAACAACAAGACCACAGAACCAGCATATTCCCATCTATCAGTGCAGTCTTTATTAGCGCTGCTGCTATCAGTCACAGCTGCCTTCTGCACATTTGGTTCTCCTAATTACCAATAGCTGGATGACACTGGAAGCAGTTGCCTCAGGAACCAAAAAAAAACATGGTGATGCTGTTTACGCTGAAAACACCTTTGCTAATGAATTGCTGTAGTGGCTCTGATTTTATCACAGCGGCGACACGGTTGGGAACAAGAGAATCACGTGTTTCTCCGCTATTACCCAGATCCATAGGAATAATCAGATATTGGCAGCTGAAATGAATAACCTATTTGCCTGCAATCATTCTTGTTAAGAGACACACATGTTTTCATATTCATTTACCTGAAAAAATACGTAGATTAAAATAAACAACATGTATTTATGTATCTGCAGCTTTGATGTCAGATATCTTCACAAATCCGCTTGTCCCGTGGTTTTTGTGGCAAACATACGCTTGTATGACACATTTTTTGACTGTCCATGAAGAGAGAGTCAAAAAGCTGTAGGATGCGAAACGACCATGAAATGTGTAACAACAAAGCAAGTGTTTGAAATGGACATCAAACAAAGCAAGTGGTCAGTGCTGCAGTCTAATTTTATCCTTCAAATGACGGCTTGTGGAAAAGCCGCAACCAGAGCAAAATGTCTGGAATGCCACTGCCGACCGGACATCCCCAAACCTGTAATCATGAGCAGTTGTTTGTGCATGCATCGCTTTGTAGAGGCTCAAAATCCCTCTGAATGCCATTTGAACTTGACAGCTTCTTTTTCTTTTATTTCACTTGACCTCCTGCTTATTTCTATTATTATCTGGAAAGGGAAGTTTGGTTCATGCGGAAAAAAAAAAAAATTCTTAAAAGCGGGTCAGTTTCATAATTTCTTGACAAAATATTGCACTTTTCATCGGCTACACAATCAATGTTGAGTAATGAAACAAAGAGCCTCTCTGCATATGATACACGGGGGTCTTCAGGCCGGATGCAGCTGAGCAAAATGGAGATTGTCTGTGCAAGCTGTGTGTGTTTTGATGGCAACGGTGGCTAGTTTAACCTTTCATGCTGCTCCTTGTCAGAAATGTAAGTTTGTGGTTGGAACCTCCCAGTAAATGTCTCTCTGGCCTTAACTTTTAGCCGCACAAGCTCGAGCACACAGACACATACTGAGTGTAATTAAAAAGACAATTAACAAGCTTGCGGTCTTTCCTCTTTGCAAACACCATGCTTTCATTTCAGTCTGTTCTGGTGCACGGGTGTCATGACAGCAATAGTTCACTGGGATTACAGACCTGGATTTATTGAATGCACAATGTTGGCAACTTTTCCCTGTTTGTAAAGGATTTTCAGTCTCAGACCCCGTCCTTTTCCCAGTTTTCACCAGTGTCTGCACTGAATGGTATGGATGCAAATCACAAGTGTCCTCACAAAACAATATTCAGTTGATTCTTTGGGCAACAAGATGATAATTGGCAGCTTGCCATGACCTGCCCCATGGTACCAGACCACAGCTATAATTCTTTGGAGGGAGCAGCAGGATGTTTGTTGGACGGATATGTCAACATATCTGCCATGCGAGTCTTGTCGACATAAAGGTTAAAGGTGAAGCACACAATATAGATCAGTGTTTTCACTTTTGTATCAATGGTATTTGATCATTAGTCACAACACAACTCACTGAGTGCACCTTTCACAACCCCCTGATCTCTGCACCGTGTGCTTCTCTCGTATTCCGGCACAAGATCGGAAAACAGGGAGGTTCCACATTAAATATAAGTAACTATACATTTCAAACAGAATGAATCAAAAATAATGACCTCTCTAGTAAAAGCCTGCTTCCGATAAAGGTCTGTTACTCTCTGCAGCTGAGGTAAATAGAAGCCCCGGCTCTCCGCCAACAAAAATGGCTGACTTATGCAAACTAAAAGCGCTGTGAAGGGATAATCTCTAACAAATGTCACATTTAAAACAACACTGCAAAAGCCAGCCCTCCACTGAGACTGAAAACAATAAATTACGTGAATACTCAGATGACTATGTGCCCTTTGACTGGTTCTCATGCAGCACTGGGATTTTAACAGATGATGGCAGCCTGGTGGGGTGAAAACAAAGAGCTGCAGATGCTCCCTGTGTCCACCTGTCAGTGCTGACCTTTTCCCTTGACTACATGAAGCCAGCGTGGGGCCGGGATTACCCCAATAAACACAAACAGACAACCCATCCGCAAATACAGACACACTCACACGCCACCTGCACAACTGGAGTGTGTTGCGCCAGCCGCATTCCAGTAGCCAACCGGAGGCTCCCCTTTAACTATCCTCTTGTAAACATACATACACACATACATGCGTGACTGCACGCACACGCAGACATTGAGAAAAATATAACATACACAGTCGGAGCATGTGTGACGACCTGCTTTACCTGATATCTCCTCCAGGCACTGTTTGGCTGTCTTGCTGTAGACCAGCTCCCCCTTGGTGGGGCTGATGCAGGGTTCGGCTGGGGCCACCATGGTACAGTCATTTTCTGAGAATGTCCTAAAGGCACAGTGGACAATTAATACTCAAATGTTAAAAAGACAATGAGAAATGAGAGAGTTTGTACCGAAAATGGTGACAATTGAAACTGGAGCAGCACAAGAAATGTTTTAAATGTAAAAGAAGCAAGTTTGAAAAAGCATGATAATTTTTTAACCAAGGGTGAGAATTTGGTCTGTGGGGGGTCTGAAATCAGAGAATCAAACCGAAGCCTCGGAAGAGCTGGATGTTAAGGTTGATTTGAGTCAGTAAAGGAAAAAAGGTGTGGACTGCATGGTGCCCTCTTTCAGATCATTTTCTTGAATGTGTTTCAATAATGTTACAAGACAGGTTTAAATTAGTTACTTTGTGTTTCGGTCACATAGTCAACAGATGGAAACTTCAAAAGGGAGTGGGGTGGGGGGCGGATTAGATGTTTTCTTAGCATCTATCTGAGTGAGTGTACCCACTCACTCAGCCAGGATGTTTGACTGTGTGTATCTGTCTCTCTTCCTCAATTCAGAGCTGCATCGTGCTCTACTGTTTGCTTCCTGAGCTAAAAAAAAAACAAACAAAAAAAACCCAATGATAGCATTCACTACATTTTATGAGATAACAGCCTCACAAACACACACACGCACGCATGCAGACTTCCACTTGTGAAAATGCCCTTCCCTTACCTCAGTGGTTTCACAAAGGCATTGGCATCCTCTACCACGACTACACAGAACAGTTTGGACTCAAAATAAGAGATCACAACTATAGCCCAAGCCAAAGGTGACCCCTAATATGACTAATAATGAGTAATATGTACAAGGTATACATTTTAAAACTTCTAAGAAGGAGGATAAATCAAGTCTTTGGCTGTTGAACTGTGTAACACAATGATCCAGTTTCACTATTTCTGTTATCTGTTCCTGATTCATACTGTATCATGAAGAGTGATTCAGATTGACTCAGATTTTGGATGAAAGCTAAACTGTTGCCCATGTGGACACTCCAAAACACTCTTCTCCGTGTATTTATTTATTTTTTTTCTTCTTAATTGTTCAGGTCAGATTAGGTCATAGCTGAGTCAATTACACAACTAGACCTTCAGGAGGGATGGTGGAGGGGTCTAAGCGCCCCCGTGCAATTTGTGTCTGGTCATATGCAGCAGTGATGCATGTCCTGCCAGACCAAAATAGCTGGAGTAGTGTGGACAGAAAGACGTGGAGGCGGTTCAAAATGATGACCATCCAGAACAGGCCCCGCCTACCATGTCCGGTACCTCTTTGCGCTGGAAACGCAAAATAGATCCAGGGTTTACCGTTCTAATGTGTAACATACCGAACCAAACTGAACTGCTTGGTGGAAACAGGCCTAAAATAGCAACATTTGCTTTTTTGCCTGTAAATATCACCACCCAGTTGAAGATCAGTAAAAATGTTTGTCTTGCGGTTTAGTATCACATGTGAAACTAGTGACAAATGTTTAATACAACCGATTGAACTCTCAGTCTCCTTGTAACTTGGCCCTCACAGAAGAAACAGTGAAGGCTTGGATTATTTAATAGAAACTAAAAGTCAACAGCTAAAGATTAATTTCGCATTGCCTTTACTGGTAAAACTCATTCTACATTTGCAATACAAATGACAATGTTGTTATTCTTTCTTGGAATGGCCACTAAAATCACAAAACAAGTGTGCTTTAGTTTTGGAGTATTGGTTATTCTGTCATGAGCTGCCTCTTACTTTCCTCAAATAGAAAATTTCTAAGAAGGCAACAAGTGGTACATCCAAGCTCAGGCTTCCAAATGTTCTTTTAGAGACCTATGAATGAAAAGACAGATGGTCCATGTACTTTCTCTGATTTCTTTTTCACTTATTTGCCCGCTGAGTGGGCTCTCCATGTTCCCTCATAAATGACTATCGCTCACTATCTGCCTAGGAATTATGTTGTATAAGAACAGTAGTTTAAACTTTCTAAACGTGTTGGATGAAACCAATGCTAATGCTTGACAGAGGCACCACTGAATGTGGCAGAGCTGAATCTGTACAACGGAAAAGGTAGACAAGAGAGGAGGAGAAGAGGTGAAGGAGCCTTAAGCCTTATTTAATGGGATTCCTAACTCTCTTTCTCTCCGAGCACAAAGGTATCCCAGAGATTTTGGCGGCTCCTCCAATTTTCCCAATGGATTATCTTTGCTGTCGGAGGAGAAATTCGGCCCTGCTGGGCAGATTTACCATTTCCTGCACCTCTGCTGGTTGTAACATCAGGAAACCATGTGCCAGCTGCATGCATCTCAATAACACCAGTTGAATGTAGAGAAAGGGAAAAGGGTTCCTGAATGCTGCCAGTGTCTGGATTCGCACATCAAAGATGAGGCCCAGACAGTTAAATAATAGGCTTTGGCAAGCAGCAGGCAGCAAATGTTAATTTGCTCTGTAATGACTGTGAAGAGATGTGGAGGCGAGAATAAGATGCTCAGTGGGGAGCGGTAGTTGATTATTGGGAGTGCTCTGAGGTTCCATTTGTGTGAATGTGTGCAGGTATGGCTTTGAGAGACAGAAGAAATAAAAGTTACGCACACACTCACACTCACTGGCCTCACCTGTACATGAAGGGAGCCACGGTGGCAGTATTGGGATGGTTGTGCTGCTGCTGCTGAGGAAGCTGAACGACTCCATTCCCTCCAGCCACTCCTCCTACTCCTACTCCTCCACCGCCGCCTCCTACCAACATCCCACTGGACCCAGACAGGGCCGAGGTGCTGGTGGAGGAGGTCATGCTGGTCCGTTTGCCCTCTGGTCCCCCAATGGCACGCTGCATGTAGAAGCTCCCACCCTGCCCACCTTTTGTCAGCTTGGCTCTCTCTCCCTCTCCTCCTCGCAGATTACCACTGCTGTTTAAGGCAGCCTGGCTTTGAGTCTGGGACTGATTCTGAGGCTTGGCCGATGTGGTGGAGGGAGCCTTAAGTCCTGGTTTAGGGATGCCACTGGAACCTGAGGGAGCACTACCGTCTTTCTTCCCAGATGATGGCTTCCCTCCCTTGGGGATGAGGCTGGCAATTTTGGAGGACTTCTTGGTGGAGTCAGCTAACGATTCACGCTCCTCTTTGGGTGGAGTACTGTCTTTAGAAGATTTCCCAGACTTGCTTTTGTCCTCTTTGTCTTTGGATGAGCCCATGGACCTGCCACCGTTAGCAGAACCCTTTGAAAATGAAGAGGAAGGGGAGGAGGAGGAGGTCTTGCTTGGTGCAGTGAGTGAGGATGCGGGGGTCTTGGTAGCCATTTGTTTCGCCGTAGCACTGCTACTGCTGCTGCTGCATATTGACCCCGTGGGCGTCAGTCCATCCTCACCATACTCGGACAGGTCATCCTCCTCTTGCAGTGCCATCTCAGCCACTGATGGAGATGCTCGTGAAGCTGATCGAGGGTTGATCAATCTGAACTTTTCCAGCATGGACCTCTGGGGTCCACCGCCAACACCTGAACCTACTTTTGACCCATCACTTCCATGTAGTTGGAGGCCTTCCAGGGTCTGGGGTGAAGGGGTGGGGGAAGGCGAGTGTGTGGGGCTGGCCAGCATGGACGAAGTGGCACTGTGCTTGAGGTTCATAGACTTGCTGCGCCAGGACTTGCCGACGGTAGGAGAGGGGATGGCAGAGGCCAGCTGCTGCCCACTGAGGCTGGTAGGAACAGGCCCACTGATATTGCTCCCATTCATCCCGCCGGGTACTGGGATGCCCCTCACTGCCTCTGAACCAGGGATTGGAAAGATACAAAGAAGCATCAAAGATTAATTTTATAAAGAGATTATTATCATTACAAAAACTGCTTAAAAGGACTGTACAGGACTACTTTCACCTGTCTACAATAGTACACATTGCATCCACAGATCCGTGTAAGTTTCAAGCAAATACAGCACACACACTACTCTGTCTCCTAAGAATCACAAGGTTTGCTTGAAATTATTTTGATATTTATTCACATTACTGTAGGCGGCATCTCCTTTTAGATCATTTCATTTTCTAGTAGTCATATTTAGAGTGGATTTGTTGTAGTGACTTGAACGTCATAGTTATATTATGGTTAACTCCTTCATGCGCTAAAATGTCATGGAAATCTGTATGTTTAAAAGTCACAGGTAAGTGCTGCTCCCTCTCTTATAAGAGTATACGTGTCTTCAGCAGAGGCAAGAAAAAAACTGAGGAGCTTTCGTAGGATTTCCCCCCCCCAAAAAAAGTATGATTACAGCCATGTCTCAAAGGAGTTTGAGCTCAAGTCTGCAGGCTGTTCAGACACTCTGATTTGCACTTCTATAGAGGCTTGTCAAAGCACATTTGTAGGTGAACAGCAAGGATTGGGAGGGACAATGCTGCAGCCTTTTGACAACAAAGAAGATCGCGCCTATGATGTAAACATGGAAGGATAAGAGAAGAATCCATCAACAACCAGATTGACTTTCCAACCTCAATAGTCATCAATAATTAGGGTTTCAGGGTTCATTTATAGCAACATTCCCTGAAACTACCGACTTCTCCTTTCCAGATTCTATGCCTTTCCATGAAATACTCCCCACAACCCTCAAACATCTGAGACTATACTCCATTCATCTATGCTATACATGCAGACGGGGACTGTGCTATCCCAGCCCGTTCTCATCTCAGTTAGTCAAGTGCAGACGCTTCCAGCTAATCAAATACCGGCTCTTTGTCACAGCTGTCAGTGTGGCACCGATGTGTGAGGCATCGTTGTGCATCTGCATGAGAAGCAGTGGGCTGCACATCAACTCCAATGTAAAGCTTTGGTGTCAGTGTGAGGCGCGCAGAACAACAGCTCCAGTCGAGTGTGTATTGTGCCTCAACCGTGATCACCATGATGTTAGCAGTGATGATCACTGTTGACACTTGCCACTTGACGTCCGAAACGAGGAATTTGCAGTCACAAACAGGAAGTGACCGCCTGTCGCTCACTGCAAAGTCAGGTGCTGGTTTCACATAAGAAGGAAAAGAAAGAACCTGTCTCTCATACAGACAGCAAAGGGTGCTCTTTGTATCATTTTAAGACTGGAGCAGGTGTGATTAAGTTGGTATTCGATGAGCTGGAATGAGAGCGGGTTGCTTTGTGGAGGAGAGTGAGGTTTGGAGTTGAGAAAGTGCGAACATTTCTGATGCCAAACAAACTGACCTCTGACCGAAGGATGTCTTGCTATATGATTGTTAAACAATAGTAGAGAAAGGCAGCCCTGGAAGAAGCAGCATGTCATCTGTATTAAGCACCTTATCTACAGGTACTTCATACTGAGTGTATTGTAGGTTCTATTTGGTATTTAAAGGTACCCTGTCAAATTTTTAATCACTAGTAGTGCTCTGGAGCAATGTTTTGGTATGTAATACTGATGTAAACAATTCCTCAAGGTACCTTTCACTCAACCTGGTTGTGTGCAAATCACACATTTATGCATAATAAACACATGGATGGAAATCCTTCAGTCATATAAAGACAAATTTAAGAAAACTATCAGTCTATTCACACCAGCAATATTTCAAGCTCTTACAAACTTTGGCAAAAAAATAATAATTGCTGCATTATGTAATACGTCCAAAAATGATGAAATATCATGTAATATTTTCGTTAAACTTTTTTTTTTGTATACATTGCACTATCCAGATGCTTTCAAATCATTCCTAGATCCATTCTTGTATATTCCGACCACTCTGGCATGTGTTTCGTTAGAGGCCTGCTTTCTGTGTGCTGAATGCAACACTTGTAACGTACCACGTTTTTACCAGAGTGTTCCGTGGCAAACATATCACACAAAGTCAAAGTACGTGCATACAAGCACACAGAGTACATAACCATTCATCTCTCATACAAAATCCATCTTTTAGCATCGACTGCTGACTGCTGACCTACACACACTTGCAACGTTTGCTGCAGGTTGTCAGTGAGAGCATCAGCGCCTGCCCTTTTCCCCCAAACCCATCACCCCACTCCCTCTCTCTCTGTCTGTGTTCATAGTGAGGGATGCAGAACAAAAGATTTTCAAAATGCACCTCCCTCTGGTTATGTGTTGCAACCTACGACAGTGGGAAAGAGAGGCAGGAGAAAGTGGGATATAACAAAAAAAATAAAAAATAGCGGGGAAAAAAGGCGACTCGGTGACAGCATGAAGTTATGCGTCATTAAACTGGCTGGCTGGCCGTCAGTCAGCACATGAGCAGGATTCAGCTGTGGTGAGTCACCCTCCCGGCTGGATATTAAG
>CAAKHG010014619.1:0-21781 GCA_901007715.1 Dactylopterus volitans
TTTTGGAATTATCATATAAATACGATAATTATCATACGTCTGGCAATGCTGCATGGGATAGGCTGCGCACTACATATTTATTTCTGCTTGTAATCCCACAATGCACTGCAGTTCATAGACATGACAATGATTCTGTAGGACAACATGGAAGTGTCCAAATAATTATCGTACATCTGTTAATGCTGTATGGGATAGACTGCGCACTGCTTCGACAATTTCTGCTTATAATCCCACAATGCACTGCAGTTTATCAGATCAGATCAGAATACTTTATTCATCTCCAAGGAGAAATTACTTCCGGTAAAGATGCTCCATGCAAGAGTATAAGCATAAAGGCAGGTAAGAGAGTTAGTTAAAATAAAAAAAAGAAGGTATATACATATATGGATATAGATAAAAGAATGACAATAATTCTGTAGGACAATTTGGAAGCACCCAAATATAGATCTTCTCATCAAACTCCGGAAAGGAAAGCAAATGCTCATTTTGATGCACAAATGGAAATTCTTGAATCCAAAACTTGCAACTTTGCCAACCAAGTTCTACGTTTAGTTTTATCAAAAACAGGCGACCATGTCTTGTTCAGAAGACCCTTTATCTTTGACATTAATAGTGACTTCTGCCTGTCACAGTCAGAGTGCCGCTCTGTGCTAACCGTAACCTATTGTGGTTTTCCATTTATCTTCATTGCCTTCACCTTTCAAGGCAATCACAATCCCCCATCTCTCCTAGATGCATGAGGGATGGCTGTGAGCGGTGGAGGGCTCATGTTTGTCTCCCAGTGCAGATGATGTGTTAACAGCCCCGGCCGGCCTCTGACGTCAACCAATCAAAACATATCACCCCATTTAACTACAACTGTATATATTGCTGTGATTGAGCAACAGAACTACAAACACATGACTCTGCTAGTCCCTGAGTGACTGGACTGTTACCATCTGTCTTTGTAAAGTGGACTGGCCTTATTCATAAAGGCCTTGGATGATGGTGTATTGTGTTGTGGGAGGGACTGACGCAGCTTTTGAATGAAGCCTTGATCATCCCAAATGCATATCAACACACATTTGTTTTTGAGACGCTGCTTTGTATGCAGCATGCAGCCTCACTGGTAATCAGAGAGAACAAACTTAACCAAGCTTTTAATTGTTGTTTGTGTAACTGTCTGATCCCATTTAAATCACACTGCGTGATCTGCACAACATAAAGGCATGGAAGTGGCATAACAAGGGATTTTGCAGTATATCCTCTCGAAATGGAATTGCAGGTCTCCATAAGAATAGAGCAAAGCAATTAAGACACAATAATTTGAAAGTGTCAGTGAATGTTGCTCTAAATGCTGAGTGGTGAGCCGGCAAGATGTTTTACTGGGAAAATCCAATGCCCAAATGTTCTTTATCCCCTTAAAATCCGCCACTGAGGTGCAACTCTCTTAACCTCCGGCTGCTCAAGGCTGTAGTGAAGGAAAGTAATGGTGCCGTTTGTGGACATTGTAGGGGACGGTGCCACGTTATTACCAGCTGCGAGAGCGTGTGGTTGGTATAGTTACCACCTTGTGATTCATCATTGCAAAGTGTTGTTCTGGGGACACCTACCACAGCACGAACGGCCACGGGGCGGGGGGATTTGAGTACTTTGACAGGCATTTATTTATCTGTCCGTTGGCAGATTTTTGTCGTCCTGATAGTGTCAGCTTTGCAAGATGCGGTCACAAAATTATACGGGTATAGTTTAGTGCCAAATGAAGGCTGAGCGTCGTAGGGGAGGAACAGAGGTGGGCCCAAGCGCAGCAGTCAGGAGCAGGTGGGAATGAACTGGAGAACTTGTGTATATTTAAAGCACAAAACCACAGTACAGGTGGGCAGGCAGGGTTCTACCTGCTTGAGGATAGCAGGCAGAGCTGACGAAGGCAAGGTCACTAAACCAGGCGGGACTCGAACAACACGCGGATCTGACAAACACTGCCACAGATGAGTGAGGTACAAACAAACTAATCACACAACAAGGGCCAGGTGGGCAGACATGAAGTAAGCAGGGAGCCAGAGGAACAGAGCAGACAAGGATAAGTAAACAAGTTAAAAAAAAAAAAAAAAAAAAGAGGAGACACAGACGGACAGAACCGGGAAAGAAGCTACAGCAGGGTCAGATACAAATTAGGAGTCCAGAATCTTAACGGTTCAAACTGAAAATCAACAGGTCAAAGCAGGCTATGACCCTGAGTTTGAAGACGGGTGTATTGTAGTTTAGCCAAGGATGCTAGAAAGAGGGTAAGAAACTGTGAACTTGACCCCGATCCCTCACAACTGGGCAAGATGCAGCCAGACATTTCAATGAAATTTTTATGAGTAAACAACTACATTTTCCTTAAATCTGTCACATAGCTTGCAGCTTGATGTTAGGCAACTGATCACTGATTTGCACGTCTTTAATTGTTGTTTTTTTTTATTTGGTCAACAAGGTATACTTATAGACATGTAACTGTAAAATGTACCTTTCTGTAAAACCGATTTGCCTAAAGGTTTGATAAAGTTGCTTATTTACATATTCGGCATTCAGTGAGCAACGTTAACATTCATCGCGTGTTGTGTTTTAAGCCACCTGGAAAATGTAAATCCCATATTTAATCTCCTTTTGGCTCTGTTTAGGTCTACCCACGGTTACAGGAAGATTCAGGCTCTTAAGCTTACCTTGGATCAGTTTATACTTGTGCTTTTTCAAACTACGAGGGGGAAAAAAAATTGGACCAAGGTGTCTTCACTACAATCCATTTGTTTTTGCGCATATTGTATGCATCCTACGTGCTTTATAGGAGCCACCTGCTTCCATTCCATTGATCACTTTGTATATGTGTTCATCAGGCTCAGTTCCTCTCTCCCCAACCATCAGCCTCTCTGGAACATTCACCCTTTGAGATGGAAAGTGTTAAGAACAAGACTCCCATCTGACTCCATAAACAGAGGTAATGAGAGCAAAGGGAATCCATGTTCAACAAATCTATCCTTTGAATTTCATTTTTTGTCATCCAGTGTCCTATTAAACTCAGCGTACTACCCTGCACATCAAAATTCTGCTTCAGTACCCCTCTGACATGCCAATGAAAAATACATTTGACTCCTGTTTCATTACTGAATTCTGCCCGTCACAAAAACGAGACCTCTACTGAAAACCCACCGACAGCCATGGAGGACACCAGATGTGAGCGGTGCAGTACATGAATTACAACCTAAGTTGAAACAATTATGGCCAAAAATTCCTTCTAGGCATCTGAGCGACAGCTCAACGGCTCACTTTATTGCTGTTAAAGGAGACGTTGCCCATTACTTCCAAAAGAGATTCAACACTCCCCACCCCAAGTGTGAAGCTAAATCTTTTTTTTTTTTTGCTGACTAGGTTGTAATAGAGTCTGCATCCATTTAAATATGGGAGACTTTTGTCTCACTTTACACCACCGTGTCGTCTGCTATTTTTGAAATATTTTGACTGGGAGTGAAAAATGAAGCTGGGCTTGGCAGTGGGTCGGCACGCTTCTCTCTGTGGATTAATCTAGTATTCCACTTCATGTTCATCTTGTGCACCATTGCAGGTCCTCTGAGATACATTTGAGAGGTGATGAATGGAGAAGCGTCCTTTTCCTTTAGAGCCCAATCAATACCAGATTTTTGGAACCAATATACAGTATATTCAGTGTTGTATAATATATACATCATCAAAGTCCTTTCCTGTCATACAGACTGCATAATGCAGCAACTATGGCACACTCTTGCTTGTATAACATAGTGGTAATTCCTTTGCTAAAATGTACTCAATAGGTGGTGCACTAATGACAATGTCCTCTCATCGTCAGCAAGGATATCAGTGCCAACCTTTGAATGGAGAGCACACTCTGCTTGAGCTCATTCCCCGCTATAACTGGCTGTACTGACTTAAATGCAGCTGAATAGAAGTTCTTTTTTCACCCAAAACCAATATGTCTGTGACCTGCAAATATTGACCAGACATACTGAGGCCGGACTTTACAGGAGTACTTCATATTGGGCAATTTACTGCCGATAGCAATATGTCTGTGGCACGCAAATATTGGCTGATAACATCAGCCGGCTGATAAATTGGTTGGACTTCTTTGTGTTATGCATGAACAGGTTCCTGTTTGGTATTTTGAGGTCATCATGCTCTGCAGTTTAAGTGTCAAATCCCAACTACGGGGCAATTGTTGTTCAAGAGGTGCACCAGACTGAGCCGGGAGGCTCAAGCCACCGGCAGACTCCCACTCTTCTCCTCATCCTGCTCGTTATGAAATATGGAACAAAGATGAATTATACATAGCACCTGTTCATTTGACATGCCAAATATACAAGGAGGAGGCACACCTGTTCCCCAATTTGACAAGGCAATGACGCCTCATTTAGGCGCTTCCACTGAATCAGTCTGCCTGGATGTATTATTGATACATTTAAGCCTTCATGTTGCGCAGTGTTTGACCTCTAGCTGCCGGCTTCACCAGCAGGGTGTATCATATGTTGTAGAATGTTCTCTTTGATTCGTCAGTCTTTAATTGCTTTTTACAGAGATGAATGTGTTTCAAGAGAGACGGGTATTGATTCAAGGTTGAGCGATTCTGCGTTAAATTATACTTGCAAGACTGTCAGTCATATGAGCTTGCAGGTGCTCTCTAATGATCTAAGTGCAATGAATGGATTTGACATTCAAGACGTAGCAGGTGGAAAAAAAAAAAAAAAAAAAAGGAGATTCAGATGGTTCACATGGTGTGTGCCAACGAGAATAATGGATTATTCGCTAAGCCTCATTCAAGGCATATTATTCAGATAATTATCTCACACACATAATACAGATATTTTAAGGAGAAAAAAAATTACTCTGGATTTCATCTTTTTGTGTCCGACCTGTAACATTTAAGCGAACATCTTCTGACCCACTCATTAGAACTTTAAAGCACAGACAAAGTACAGTTCCATTTTTGTCTGTCTATTAGAAAAGTTTTCCATACTTAAGTGAAAAAAAGAAAAGAATAAAATACTTCCCATTGTTACAGAAACGCTAGACATCCTTTGCCTGAAATACTCGGTTTTAGCGATGGTCTGTAGGCTCCGCCTCTGAAAAGCCCAGTGTGCTCTTATTCGCACGAGCCTGAGCAGGTATTACTGTTCACATTGCAACATACAAATGCCTCAATGGGCAAACCTGCAAAATAAACTGTAAAACAACAGACAACATCACAAAGTTACAGCTTCCAAGATTCAAGTCGGTATCGATCCAACCTTGCACTTGAGCCAAGGCGCGTGCGGTGAAACATAATTAGAGAGATTATCAGTTCCTACGCAGACATTTACACATTTCTATAAAAAAAATTAAGTTAATCTACTGGCCATCCTTATGTGGTGGGAATATAGGAACACTTTTTTTAATTGCATCTTGCAGCGAACAAGAGAGGAACTGGCATGTTTCACTCATCCACATATAACCAAGCCAGACAGAGAGGTTTCAGACAGAAAGGCTCGATTACAAAGAAGGTGTATATGGTAGTTCAGTGTTTTCTGTGTGTAACTGTTGTAAATCTTTATAACACATGTAGGGAACATAAAGGGAAAACACAAATGTTAAAAAATGGCCCCTGTAAAACCTTGATTTTAGATAAAAACAACTGCTGTCACTTTTCGGCTATCGTATGTAAAACCCGGCACTCCGTCCATCAGTTACCAATAAAGCTGGAGCTCCTGGAAGCCCTTAAAAATATCACATGCTGACAGTTACATTTAATAGCACTCTTTCTCCGGGTACCTGCACATGTGCTGTTAAGGCATGTTATCCTCATCTACTGTCAAGAGGGGCGGAATTCTACCTTCTAAGGACTCTGTAATATATGTCCACTGTCTGCTCTGCCTCCTCACATTCATAATAACAGTCATTATCACCCTCACAAGGAGGCACGGACACCCCGACCCCCATCCTCACCCCCCCACACCCCCTCCAAGATGAGGACCGCCAAGGCTCACTAGTGAAAGGTCACACAGGAGGGGAGGCAGAGGGAGGGTAGACAGCATGAAGAAATGTAACGCTGAGTCACAGATCTGGAACTCCAAAGTCACAAAGCAAGATGAGAACTTACAGGTCAAAAGGTATAATTTCAGTCGCAAACGAGAAAGTAGTCAGACCGGAAAATGACTTCGCTAGGCTAAAGTGTGGTAAATGGTCATCTCAGCATCTGTCCTCCACACGGGAGGATTGCTCATGAGGAGCAGCTGGATGGGTGGGTGATGCCCTGAGGCAGAAAGACCACGAGATGGTGGGCAGGTGAGGAATGGCCAGTCTCAAATGACTGGAGATGTTTGTATGCACTATAGTTGGGGTGAAAATAATTGAAATAGTTTATTAAAAGATGAAAAGATAATGTGCCCTGAAAATATTCAACAAGCTCATCATTCGAAATTTGAAGCCTGCTACTTAAGTAAGTTGTTTCAAAAGTGGATGGTAAATGTCCAAGATACTATTTCTAATTATTCTTTTTCTGCACATTTCTCTTTTTTCTTTTAATTTTAAGACCAACTTCCAAGTCATTTTGGGCCCAATGCAATTACACAGGAGCCCACATGCTTAATACAAATCATGACCATGTGTTGATTAGTTTGTTCCTGATTTCAAAAATGTGTTGCCCTATATTTCACAGCCGCAAGAGATAGTTTCCTTCCACACTTTAGCTAAAACGTTGTGCCAGATTTAAGTGTTCGTTAGAGGAGTCGACACAATAGATCAGCCCACAATTCAGAAGGATTAAGTGCACATATTTCAGTGAATTAGGGAATGTACTCACGGAGTCAAACTACCTGAGCCACAAAACTCAAATGTGAAAAAAAAAACAAACAAGAACATTAACTATTTCCAACTGTATTAAAGAAGCTAGCCATGCACGGATGGTCTACAAAAGTCAGGAGGGTTACAACAATACAGAGAGATCACAGGTTCGGTATCCACCTCAGTTTTTGGGGTCATGGTTTGGTGCAAAAGGTTGAAAAAAAGCAACAAAAAGTCCCAGATGAATGTTTGTTTTCATTCATTTTGGACAGTTGCACAGGTTACAGTTTGTTCCTCCTAGTGTCGATTAGAGCTGCCTGTAGAGCATTAACGGCAGACAGTAAAAAGAACATACACTCTCACTTAAGTAGGTCACAATCAGCCACAAAACTGAAAAGCATCTCTCGTGCGATAAAAGCACAGAAATAAATAGGTTATTAAAAAGATAACACTTGTGCATTATGGATTCGATTTGCTTCACTTGTGAAGGATGTATTTAAACATTCAAAACTTAACAGGCTCTCACCTAACTCAGGCACCGCTCGTGTACAGTGGTGATTCCAACTGGCTCGCATGTGCACAGGATGGTACATTGTCACGTGGCTCCAGCACTTTTAATTAACACTTGAAGTGGGGTGCTCGACTACTGCATACGGCTCCTCTACTATTGCATATGGTTGGATAGCCATGTAAATATTAATATCCATATCCTCGTAATTGTCTTTGGTCGCTCGCCAGCATTGTAGTTCACAGGGATGCCGATGCTTTCCCCGCAGCAGATTAAAAAGAAGAGCAAGGGCCTTCTTTCACATGTCTGTCATCTGAACTCACCATGGTTAAGCATCCACATCTTTGTTTCATTTCCTTCTTCTTTTTCTCCTTCTTCTTTGTCTTCTTCTTCTACTTGTTCTTCTGCCGTTTAGAGGCGTTTGACAAACCATTTTGTGGCTCATTATCGCCACCTAGATTGGAGTGTGGGCACTGCCATGTGTGGCTCTTTTCCCATTCAGATGCATTTGTCGTGTGACTGCGGGCACCAAACCATGGTGATGATTTGTAGTGTGACAGTGCAGTACAAATATATGTACTGTAACAAACCCAAAACACAACCCAAAAATTACCAAATAAACGTTCCAATATGCATTGCCAATACCTTTCCCCACTAATTGTCAGAAAAACAAATTAAAGGCGACATATTGTGCATAAACTGTATTTGATATATTTGACAATGTGTTAAATCAAAGTTATTCAGTATTTCATCTAATAAAAATTCCCCCTTATTCCCCCAAAAACAAGACTTACAAAATTGTCTGCTTGACTACTGCTGCAAAAGGGTATTTCCACCCAGTCGTTCCAACTTATGAATACAGATATTTTTGCAACATAAACAAATAATGGTATTAGCTTTGTCTTAAACCCCTACGGCAGATTAATTAAATCAACTGGAGGCAACAACGATGGAGAACAGAGCAGCTGCGAGTGTATCTTGCATATACAACCTCTCAATACAGCGCAGATAGCTGATAAATTAACTCAGCCACCAAGGATTACTCTGATAACTTCTACATTTGATACTGAACTATATGGCGCAAAAGAGACCGCGTCGGACACTTGATTAGATTTGTGTAGCTATAGAGATGAAATTATGTGATTGCCAAATACAGTTTTACGACCATCAAGTGGATCAATTTCCGTTATGAAAAGCAGGGAACAAGACTCGCGTGAGTGGGCGTCTGCCGCCATGCATACAATTCTTCAATGTGGCTGTAAAAGTCAAGGCATTAGGGAGGCGTAATTATTTGGCTCTTGCTGTGAATGAATGAAGGCCCAAGTCATTAAATTAAAACTGTGAAAATGCTGCGGCTAACTGCTGAACTGCCTTGCTTCAAAGAGTTTAGAACGCTCCCTAAAATGCCCTCAGAGGATTGTCAGTGTTTGCTAGTCAGTATGACACATGTTAAACTGGCCATAATAGAGGAAAATTGTTGAAGGCACACAAAGGGACAGATTTTTTTTTTTTCTTTCAACAAAGTGACAGAGGTGCATTACGGAAACAACTGAATAAATCCAGAAAAACAAAAAACAAAACAAACAAAAAAAAACATTAAATCATTTTAAGCTCGTACGGATCCACAGTTCTACTGCCGCATTGCTAAATGCAATTAAGCCCATCCACTCTGTCCAAGTCACATCCCAAAAGGCCTTTTCGGAAGTCAGCACAAATAGATCTCTGGGCTAAAAGACCATAGGAGGAAAAAGGAGGGATAAGGTGCAGACTCATGAGGGCTCCCTTCTCCCACTCTGTTTGTGTGCATGAGTGGAGGCTGGTAGAATAGAACACAGACTGCACACACACACTCCCCCAAAGAAGTCGGTATTGTTTCCCCCTCAACGAGGAAGCAGAGGGGGGAGTGAAAGCATGCGCAAGAGAAGCGTTCATAAATCACACTTGACTGTTTGTTCGTCCTCCCTCCATCTATATCTCCCTCCTTATGTCTCTCTCTCTCTCTCTTGTTTGTGTCACCCTCCTTCCTCTTTAGCTGAGAGGGGAGAAGGATGCACAGAGGTTGCGGAGGGATCCCGCTGAGATGAGTTTGAAGCTCCCCAAGAGATCAAGCGCCAAGCCCGTCCCTTGGAGTGGCGAGCCGGCGACCTAAACCAGTTGGACATTTCTGTCTCTCTCCCTCTGAGATTTACTGTGCGTCTCTGCTTGCCTTTAAAAAAAAATTATATATATATATATATATGAGCGTTCTCCAGCTTGTGGATGCTATATCAGCTCTCCCACTTTCGCTGTGTCTGAGTGACTTGCTTTCATTGACCAGACAGAATGTCTGAAGATTGACTGTACTACCCTTCAACGGTTTCAACTCCACACATCAGATTTGATTTGGTTGGAAGCACAACTGTCTGTCATGGTCGTCTGCTCAGGACCGGGGGAAAGGCAAAGGAGAGTGGGAGAAAATTTGGACTGCTTGTAGCCGACCTTCATGACACCTGTAACACTGATGGTGGGATCCAGACCTGGCTGCGAGCGTGAGTCACTGGGGCGAGTTTAAAAGTTGGTTAAAATCCCATTGAAAAAAATCACTTTGAGGGTGTCTGGCTCCTGTAATTTTTGGAGATCAAAGTCGATGTTTTGGCAAAACAAAATCCAGCACAGGAAGAACTCGAGCTGGAGCGTCTTATAAAGGGCAGCGTTCTTAATCCAATCAAAATGATCAAGGATGGGGCAAAACTCTATTTTAATGCTGGAAAGTGAGCCATAACATTTCTTCCCGGTGCCAGAATGAGAGGCCTAATCGCCGCAATACACTTAATGTATCGTACATTTAATGCAAGAAATCTTGTAGACTGATGTGTCTTTTCCCCTCATAATTCTGACAGCGAATCCATAAATCTTTGTAGCATTCATGCAAAAGTCTAGTATTTCGAGTGCAACTACAACAACAGAATGCAGCTAACTTTCAACCATCTAAGAATGGGAATATTTATATGGCTGTGTAGTGGATGTTGTAGGGTTTTTTTTTAAGAATAAACAGACCAAAAAAAAGCACTGTTATATGTTTGAATGCAAGGTTATCACATGAGAAACAGTTACGCAGATTTATTCTGATGCATTAAATCGAACTCTGATGAAATTATCTTGTGTTTTTACGAGCTGCTCAGTGGTTTCGTGTTCCAGTCATCAACGCTCCCTTCCGCTGCCAAGCAGGCTAACTAGCTTTTCTAAAGAGAGCTGAACCTCCATGAAAGGGGACTTGCTGACATGAGCTGAGCCTCCCACTTCCTCCAAGCCCCCCGCAAAGACTGGCAGACCCAGAAGGTTCAACAATGGCCATAATCCTAACCTGTGAGTAAGCACTGCCTGAGAGCCTCAAATCCCCTTGCTGAGCTGGTCCCTCAGCAAGGCCATGTTTCTACGCAAATTGTACTGCTGGATCTCCTTTGGGGCGAATCGTGACCCAGTTCCACCCCTGCCTGTGGAGGCAATGGGTAGAGGAACATGGGAAAGGCAGCATATCAGGACCACAAAGGGACCGATCAGGAAGAGGCAACATTTTGCCGGAGGGTGGCTTGTATTTGCAGCCCGCATCCTGTGATTTAGACAGGAAGAAACACATTGGGTTGTTCAAATGACAGGAATGTATGATAATTAGATGAAATGAAGCAGTCTAATGAGACGCTTTGCAGGATCTTGATGCGTCAGTAGTCCCTCTCAAGTAATCAGTCAGTTTTTTTTTAGTTTTTTTATCAGCGAGCACCATGAATACACAGCTGAACCACTTTGCTGGATGTGTTAATTACTTTATAAAGATTCGAGCTTTAATGACGGATTCGGGATGTTTAAAAGAATCTCTTCATCTAATCTGATAAGCACATTTGTGCATGTACTGCAACATGTGCAAGAGTGTCCGTTTGTATCTGCTAAGATGGGCAAACATTGGTAACCATCCATATGCCCGTGTCTGCATGCGGCTCATGCATATCCAGATATCTGCATGAATCATTTGCTCTTGTGCTCAAGCTATCTGCCTGATGCAAGGCAACATGGCTCATACTGTAAGCCTAACCTTGAGTGATGGTGTGCACACTCTGCCAGCCTAATAAACTTAATGGACTTGTAGCTAACCCGGGCGGAGTTCATCAGGTGGCTTCATTTTACACTGGCATTTTAACTTCTCATATTTATGCAAATTGCCGGCAAGCAGGCGAGGGCCAAGGCCAAGAGGCGCCAGTGAGAAAGATAATGGCTAATTCCCTATTTTTGCATCCATAGTTCTTAGTTAACAGCCTCAGACGTTGACTAGCGTAGGTGATCTTGTAAAGAGCCACATTCCTCAGATGACAGCATGTGTCAGCCATCTGTCAGACAGTGTGAAGGCCTGTGTCTCTTATTTTCCATTCATATTCAAATTTTGCATCAAGCAGCCTCGCCGTCATCGTGACGGTGACAGAATGCAGTTTCCCAAGAGATCAAAACCCCAGACACATCAAGTTCTCTAAGTCTAAACTTTCCTCCCGTAAACCTTTGCTCTCTCGTGTTTTTCCTTTTTGAGACGCCGTTCGAGGCTCTTTTGTGCAGGTAATTTCTGTGCTTAAATTTATACATTTTCCTTCAGGTTTTTTTTTTTCTTTTGTTTTTCTACATAGATTTATACTATTTTCCCTCTTTTTAGGTCACAATGATCGGTAGCTCCCTCTACCTGCTTTGCACTTGCAGACAGAATACTCGTACCTTCTTTAATACCGTCTTTTGGATGTCTTGATCTGAATTTAAGTCACCAACGCTTGCTTCTGGCTCTGCACCCATCTACTGGAACTCGTGCGGGCTCCCTCTAAGTCCCTGCGTTCCTCCATGTAACAGCATCTGGAGCTGTCATCCTTACAGTCACGGCAATCACCGTCCACACTGTTCTCATTTGTGGTTGGCAGATGGTTGGACGAGCAAATAAACGATATCAAAACACGGGCGTCCTTCTGCATCTTCAAGAATCACCTCCCCTGCTCACAGCTCCAACACCCTCACGTACCTACCTCCAAGGTCTCCTACTGTACTGCCGCCTGAATGTTGATCCCACCAGTGAGTTGCTTTGGATGGAAGCACCAATGAGTTAATGTAAAATGCAATGTAATCTCGACATCCATGCGCCGATCTCATTCATAAACTACAAGTGCAGCCAGAGTGGGCAGACCTCCGCCAAGGTCCATGCAATATTTTCCGAGAAATTATTGAAAATATCTTGAGGCAGGGGTCATACGGGTTTATTATATGATGAAAATGTTTGATTGACACATGTATGATAAGAGTACAGCCTCCTGGAATGGTTCTGTAGACGGACAAACGACACAGAAAGCACAATTCATTTTGGGAGACATACATAATATAAAAATAGCCCCAAGACCTACAACCTACATTATCACAATCTGTAGGTCACTTGTTTTGACCCTCACTCTTAACTCTGTATCACATTCCCTTCATCCCACCATTCTCTTTACAAAACAGTGTTGCAAGATAATATTGTTTTTTGGTTGAGGTCTGGTTAACTTTAGGCCCCCAAAACACATTTTTTTTAAGATAATAAGACAAAAAAAGAAAAAAAAAAAAAACTATGCCTGGACTCATGACTGGAGAGGGGATATGAAATGCACTTAATGAGCTCCACTTGCACCATGCCATGCAAAAATAAAGTGCATCTCCTGCTTCAAACTTCATAAAAACAGTCGTCTCCACTCACAGTTTGCAGCTGGGATCAAAGTGTGTGGTGTTTGGACTTTGTTGCTGTATCAGGTCCACATGTCTTCAGATTTGTACTCTTGCTACTAGAGATCATTTGTCACTTTTCCACAAATGTCATTGACTTTTTTTTTTTTTTTTTGCACTCCTGTCATTTGCCTTGGGTGGAGGCCCAAAAAAAATAATTTTACCACATGTGTGAGATCTGCTTCAAAATCTTGCGTTTTTGCAGTTCTTTTTCATAATCCTACTCATATGGACAAACACAAACAATATGTTTAATAGGTCAATAGGTTTGTGTTTGGTTTATCTTTATACTATTTTTTCCAGAGACATGATAGCTGCTTACCCCCGTATTCAGTCTTTACCCCAAGCCTAGCTAACTGTTCTGGTTTAAGCACCACATGTTCCTCCTGTTCTTGTGGTCATATCTACTCTTGCCACTAGAGGGCATTTGTCATTTTTGCACAAATGTAGGTCACTTTTTTTGGCATTTACAACCACTCCTGTCATTTTTCTTAGGTGGATACTCAGAATATAATTTTACCTCTTGTATCAGATCTGCTTAAAAAAATCTTGCGTTTCTGCAGTTTTTTTTGTCATAATCCTGTTTATATAGACAAACGCTAACAAAAAAACCCATTGACAGAGGCAATCACTGGTTTCCTGTAAAGCTTTGATAAAAATAAGACTGATTTCATAGGAGCTTTCATGAGATTAAAAAAAAAAAAAAAATCTCTATATTAGACTTATCCCACTCAGCACATCTCTCCCGTTTTAGTGTTGAATACTGCTCTGATTTTTTCAGAGGGACACTTGTGGTGGTGGATTTTAAAGCTGCAGCCGACTAAAAGGGCACGGCAGCATAGACAGATGCTGCTGCTGCTGCTGCTGCTGCTGCTGAGGCTGCCTCTGCTCACAGACACTGCAGCTGTTAGAAGAAGCTTTGCCAAGATGATCACACACACAGACACACACACACACACACACACACACACACACACACCCCTCCGCACCACAAACACACATGGCCTCATAGTGTGCTACACTGATCTCTTGTACCATCCATTGTTTGTTTGTTATTCGACTCGTTGTCTGGCCGGCTTCAGGCAGCTTCTGTCTCTCTTGAGTGCTTTATTCTAATAGACTGTTGATTCTGCTGCTCTCCACCACATATCTTTAACCCCTCAACGCTTTGTCAATTTAAATTAGCTGGTGTTTTACTCCGCAGCTTCTGGAGTGTTCAAATGAAGAAAATCTATGCATATCTGTCCGTCTCTCCTCCTGCTCCTCCTCTTCACAGCTCCCACTCTTATCTTAAGTTTCCCCATCGAACAGCTTCATCTCTCCGCAGGATGGATCCTCTCTGGCTGCCGCCAGCAGCTGGAAAATAAATCGCTCCACAAAAGCCCAAGCAGCTCATGAAAAACCCACCTCTGCCCAGCTTAATCAATAGCAAAGCCTCTAATTAAACGCTCCTTCAGTTTCATACGCTCATAGTCTTCAACCTGTAATTTTCTGTGCATTTGGTGCGCTCAGACTAATCTTTGCCTGCTGTCTTCAAGAGGTCAAAATTAGATTTCATATTTTCCCCATTATCCACGCTTCTTCCACCACCACAGAAGTTGAAACCTCCATAAATGTCAAGCCCCTCTGTGGGTTCTGCGGTCACACAAGCCGATCACAGATTTAGAGCTCGCAATCATGTCAAAGTGCCTGAAGAAAAAAAAAAAAATAATGAAATGCCATGTCTCATGGGACCCTAAACCGTCACCCATCATTTACATAAATTAATTTCACTCAGTATATTTTTATGGATAGATCCATATCGGCTCAGTCACATTTCATAGATCTTTCACACAAGACTGAAACCCTTGTAAAAACCACAGTGCTGAGCCGGGGATGTTTATTCCCACGTGTCGCAGTTTTTCATGTTGCACTTCTTTTACGGTGACATCACTACAAACTATGCAGTTTGCAGCCTCTGCTACTTGCCATATAAAGCCAATCAGCATTTCCTGCAAAAATGGCCATAAATCTTTGCTGTATCTTTTTTCCTAGAATTTGTTTTTTGTATTTTGTATGCCTCTGTGTGCACAACAGAGGTAACTAGCAGATTTATGTGGACTTTCAGAAGGTATGAATATCACAAAGGTCAAAACAGGACGCAGGTTTCAAATCGACAGCTTTTGCTGTGGTGCAGTGACACGCTGGCAATGCAAAATATGGAGCATCTTATGATAAACTGCTTGATCAATAGTTTGGTATTTCTGTTATCAATACCCCTTGATGGCAGATATGACAAGAGTAGGTGATGATGGCAAGTAAAATCACACCTGACATGCTTCTTGCAGCAATTACATGTAATGGAAATGGTCTTCCTAAACTATCAAAGTGTAATGATGGTGGGAATGTATAATCATATCTACCCATTGGTTCACCTTTCCAGCTGTCTGGTGGTTGTGCATCTCAGGCTTTTGTAGAGCTCATAACAACCTGATGACCTTTGGAGTGACTCCCTTTGGCCTCAGCTGATTAAAAAGTGTTTCATCAGGATTTAGCCATTAACAGCTGTGGACATCCTGGTCCCCATTTGTTTAGCTTGACAGTCGCTGTCCTTGAAATTCGCCCTTGCCTTTTTTTTTTTTTTAAGTTTTTTTTCTTTTTCTTTTTTGACTGTGCCTTTTCTCTGTGAGTCAGTTTCTTCTTTTTGTTCCGCACCATACTTTCATAAAAACCCTTTCATAAAACCCTGTGTGTCAAAACGCAGTCGCTACAAGCCAGCAGTTACACTGTGACTTTCTCTTTTTGTTCGACTTTCAGCTCTCCCTAGAACCTGCCGTAAAAATTGAGGTGGGGGCTTTAATGGGTTTGCGTTTGATTTATTTTTATTTTATTTTTCCAGAGACATGGCAGCTGCTTCCTCCCCCCATATCCAGTCTTTAAACTAAGCTTAGCTAACTGTCCTGGCTTAAGCTCCATACTTGATTATTAAAGGCAGTATTTTAGCCATTAAACAGCTTTGGTGGGATTAAACAGCACACTGAAGGGTATATTCTTCAAATGTAAGCGTTTGTTTTTCCTTGGTTTTCTCTCTTTGGCTACTGCCTCTCGATGTGACATTTAAGATGTCAGAGTTCTTCCCATGTTATGCAGATTAGCCAAAATGCAAAAAGACCTGTTTAAAAAAAAAAAAAAAGAAATAAGAAAAACAAACTGCATCAGAAGTTCAAAATCACCACATCAAATCTTCTCATCCCTCACGGCACATCACACCATCTGCATGGGAAGCCCACCACCTGGGCCTGGAAGCCATTTTAAAAGAATTGTTTTTGAGAGAAATCGATGAATTTGAAAATGTGGAATGGAAGGGCAACCAAAATGATTTTCATTTGTTTCAGACAGATCTCAGTGACCCTGTGTTTCTGGTTTACAGTTGTTGTTGGATTTTTTTTTTTTTTCTTCTCGTTTTTCTTTCTCTCCCCTCTGGCAATCTGCTCACTGCAGCGCCGCAACAAGCAAGAAGCTCTGAAAGGTTTTGCCCGAAGATAAATTGGGTAACCTTCTTCTGTCATTAGTAATACCTATTCCACTGGTGAATAACAAGACAGAGCGAGCACGGGGGTGATGGAGGGAAGAGGAAGCAGGTGGGGTTGGTGAGCAGGAGAGGATGAGAGGCAGGAGTCAGCGGTAATTAGCCATGAAACAACAGCCCTCTCAGCACAGTTATGACTCGGGTTTCACACCTTGAGCCATCTCTGCGCCTCGGAGGCTCCGGGCTCAGCCAGGGCTGCGACTGCTGTGAGCTGTCCAGCTGACACAGAGCGCAGACCTGCAGAAGCCCTGTCCCGGCTCTGTCTTCAATCCATCACGACGCCTACACACTTATCTCTCAGTCTGGCTGGCCTTTCAGGGAGGTGCTTTGTCTGTCTGGCTAGCTTGTCATGTCTGTCTGGGGCGCATGATTATGGATCCCCTGGATGACCTATTGTAGCTCAGTCAAGCCAGTGCCCGCGGTGGAAAATTAGAACATGTAATTCCCAAAAAGAACCCTGGCTTATTCTTCTGTTTTCCTGGAAATAAGCAGAGATTAATTTCGGGGGGTTCTCACATTGGCAGCAGGACGTCGCTCCAGACCTTTTTCTAAACAAAACCATTCACCTGCCGAGTTTTCGTAGATATTTTTGACACGTAACAGTAGGAAAGATACAGGTGTATACGATAAAATCGGTGATGGCTTAAATGGATTTACCTGCTTCACGGTCCTGGTACTCTGCTGCCTCACTGATGATCTGTCATGTCACTGCTGAATCAGACAGAGCCATCATTAACAGTCCTGCCTTGCCGACTTTTATGTTTTGCTTTGAAAAAGGCCTATGCGTGGACATGAGTGCTATTGATCTTCTCATCTAGCTCAAAGAAATAAAAATACTGTAAGTGCTCTGAAAACTGTCAGAGGCTTAGCACAGTGTTTTATTTTTGTTTGGTTTTTTTTTTTGGGGGGGGGTTGTGTTGTTGTTTTTTGTAATTGTTTTTTTTTGTTCTAATGTTAATTTGTACATTTAGGGCAGAGTGACTTTTCAAAAGTACATTGCAATCACATTTTAATGTACGTTGTCATAAGGTTGTTCTTTTTGGGGTTTTTTTTTGTATAAGCCATGTTTGATTACCGCATGGCAGCATACAGAGAGGTAAGTAATGGGTGAAAATGTTGTTTATGAAACTGAATTAACTTCGAAGATGTATTTTGCACTTTTGAGACTTACATTATTATAAACGTAAACAAATTTTTATTTATCAGATGGATTGTGCATTTCAATTGCTGTGAAAGGTACGCTTCATTGGCATTCTAGTGATTTAGCATCATGTTCCACACTGCAAACCTATAGGAGGCTGCACCTTACCGAGACAACGGTGTGAGCGGGGAAAAAAAACTCTCAATTTAATGGCTGATTTACGCTCCAACTGTCATACAATATCATATCATATTAAAGAATAAAACTTTGTGTACAGTTCCATCAATTGGGTAGCTCCTTGCTCTACAATGACTCACCATCAGTGTGTGCAGACCTTGGACATGGAAAGTCACCTGCACTACAGTGACTTGACATCATCTCTTAAGTTACAAATCCGTATTTCTAAACAGGATGGCCGACGCTAGCCTGTTAGCACACGCAGTGTACCTTTAAAGCAGCAATCTGGTACTCGTCAAGACCTCAGCAACTTTTGAAGGAATATAAATAGGCACCAGAATTGTTCTCGTCTTGCAGAGACAACACCGATGTAATTCCGAAGTAATTCCCTTTATCAGAGCTCTTTCTGAAATTTGACAAGCAACACAACCGCTTACATTAGATTCATCTTTGCTAGTAGCTATACGGCCAAACAGCTGCTAGGATTTCTAATAACATACCAAAGTCCCACAAAAATGTTTGTCTAATAATTTGTTACTCAGCTTGGCTAAAGTGGTAGAATATTGTTTATTCAGCCAAACATGCTAACAGGTGGGACAATCATGCCTACTTTGGCATGTGAGCCAAAGCTTTAATATGGCGAGTTAGGTCTGTGCAGATTCTTAGTAACCCAGGTCATGGTGATCCATAAGAGCACTAGAAGAAGGCAAATTGACCTTTTTTTGGTCGTTTAAATTGCTTTTTTCCTCTCATCCCAAAGTCCTCCTCCGTTCAAACCTCAGTTAGACAGACCATCTCTAAAAAGAATGTATTCCGATCTCCAGATGAAACTAACTGGCAGACTCGCCGAAAGCGGAGGAAATGTTCTCTGGGGATGCGACAACTCAAGACAGCAGGACAGGGGGGGTCCAGACCGGATCTCTGGCGAACCTGGACCAGCTTGTACAGACACTTGGCCAGAAGCCCAAACTCTTTACTGACTTTTTTTGTTTTTGTAAATCTCATGGTTCCTTGTTTTTGTACCTTTTGTTCTTCTATCTGTCTGTTCATTTACATGGCATCAAGATTTTAGTACAGTTTAAGCACTCTTTAAGTTGCATGAAAGTAGAATTAAATGCAGGCTTTAAGTGAGTTAAGGGTTTAACCAGGACTACCTCTGTGAGGTGCAGGCCTGTGAATATTCTAACTTGCCCAGATCATAGTCGAAGCAACTGGACTTTGTTATTTGTCTTAGGAAGACGTTTCACCTCTCATCCAGGAGGCGTCATCAGTTCATGCTCGCATCTGACCAGGCTGGGACTGGTCCCTGATTTGTATAAATTCTCCAGAACTTTGTGGTGTGGTGGAAACGCAAACCACGCAGATTACCAGGAATTCTTTTCCCTGGGTAAATAAGTTCCTGGAAATAAAAGTTCCTGGGACTGTTGATGGGAAAGGGGCTAATGACTATTGGGTGATCTTAACGATTCTCAAAGGATCAAGCACTCTGCAAGGGCCTCTCCACCCACTGGTTATAAACCAGTAGGAGGCTTTTTGGATGAGAGACAAAATATCTTCCAACAAACAAAACAAGTCCAGTTGCCTTCTTCTTAAGCTCTTTTGCATCACTGAAAAGTTGTGATTGGACAGTTGTTCAGTGAGGGTCATATCTGCTTTCCAATCAATGTGGAAGCTTTAGTTCTCAATGGTATGAAACCCGCTTCCTAAGTAAGACTGTGCTATTTTGGTGACTTTAAACAGCTCCACAAAACAAATGACCATATGTGAAACTATAATCGCCACAGTTTGTGACTAATTTGGTACAAAATAGAAAATAGCTTCTTTCCTTGCCTATGAGCATTAATCAAGCATAGTTGCATTGCTAGAAAGTTAGACCTACAAGCAATGGCCCATTTTTTGGGAGACTATGTTTGCAGGTGTGCACAGAGGAAGCATTACCACAATGCAGGGGGCTAAACATGCATCCGGACTGCTTTCCTCTTAAGATCCAAGTGGGAGCCTCAGCTGAGGCGTCCCCACCATCTCCACAACTGCACTGTTTTCAGGAAAAGCCTGTGTTGACAGGCCCTTCATTAGAGTCTTTGTCCTGGAAGAGCCTAGGACATAATTAATGTCTCCATGATGGATTACAATGGTGGATTGCAAGCAGCAAAGAGGTCGCCGCAAAATAGGAGAATTGATGTGAGGCTATTTTCCCTATCGAACACGCCCACCGCGTGCCCCGTCTTCACCGGCACCCAAATCGCTGATTAAAAAGTCACAATATTTACGCCAGCGGTGGTGACTCGACTACAGGTGCAGGTGAAAATTAACCCCCCCCCCCTCCACCACCCCCACCTTTACATCCCTGTTGTTTGGTGGTGCGCGTAGGTGTGGGATTTGAAGGCAGTTGATCGTCTTTATTGTGATTCTCACAGGTGGGGCTGTGAGTGGATGTAGACCATTAATCAAAGCCATCGTTAATGATGCAGAAAGCACTGTGGAAATTAAACCCCTTCTGTTCCCCTTTCCATAATGTTGAGGCGCTGGAGCTGGCGTGATGAATTCCAGCTCTGTAAAGAATAAGATATCCTGGTGTACTAGTTTTTGATTTATTAGCAAGAGTCTGTGCGCACTGGTGCCAGTGTTTGTCAAAAGTAGTTTAGCCACGAGTATCACATCTTTGAGCAGTGCCAAGCCTGAGATATTTTCGCTAATGTCAAATAGCGACTGGAGTGTTTATTTTAATGATTTCAACATTTGACTTCCAGATAAGAATGCTAGGATGAGCATTAATGCGCTGACTTCCCTAATAACCTCCAGGCTATGTTTTAATAAAACAAACTAAATCTGAACTAATTGCAACACATGCCTTTTTACATAAGAGATCAAGTGAGCTTGAGTGGAATGGCATCTAATTAAAATTTAGAGAATGTTTGATCTCAATGTTTTCATTTCATGCCATCCCCCGGCAAGTCAAGCGCAATATTATTCACTATTTCCAGGTTTTTGGTTTATTATTATTATTATTATTATTATTGGAAGTGTACTTTGAATGTGACAGGAATTTCTTTGCAAAATTCTCAAAAAAACAAACAAACAAACAAACAAACAAAAAACACTTTAGGTTTTAAGAATCCTTCAAACCGAGCTTTCCTGACGCACATCAGTCAGCTCGCTGGCAGTTGTCAAGATTTCAATTCAAATAAATTTGTCTGTGTCTTTCTAGCTCGCAGTCTGGTGCACTGGTGGATGAAGTGACTCGCTCAATTATACATTTACTTAGACAAGTAATAAAGCGCTGCCACTCTATGCCAAAAGCTGGGGCTGATTATACCGGCTGTACAAGCTGTTTTCCCAGCCTCCTGTTCCTCCCCTCTTACTGATCAAGACATTCATCCCAAAGAGAGACACACTTATTGCAGCAACCGTTCACTCCCAGCACGGCACTCATAAACTGTCAGAAGCCCCTCCTTATTGTTTTTTTATTATTATTATTATTATTTTTTTTTTTTTTTTTTTATAATTAAAGAGCATGCCCCCCCAGCTACATCATGTGAGCTTACTTTCCCAGCATCCTTATGACACTATCAGTCCAACCCCTAAGCGTGCCTCATGTCTACAGATGTGATAAGCTTTATCTGGGCTGTGTGCTTTGATTTTTATGCCCCAAGGTTATGGGGTGGGGTGGGTGGAGGGGAGAGAGAGAGAGAGAAAAAGAGTGTGGCCATAATTCTCTCATACGGTATGCCAGCATATTAAGAGATAAGCAAGGTTTTTACCTTCAGCAAAATCAAAATAACTTCAAAAGAGATGAAACAATCACCCCCCCCCCCCCCCCCCCCCC
>CAAKHG010014621.1:0-12500 GCA_901007715.1 Dactylopterus volitans
CTTCACTTGAGCCACATCAGACACAGCAGTGTTTGTAATGGTCCAGTGAAAGTGCATCATCACATACAGGTGGAGAAATGGAGCGAGCAGACACATGAAGTTAGGTCAAACCTGCGAACATGAGTTCATTAGAAGTCAGCTGATTGTTTACCTATCACTATTGTGCATTTCTAGATTAATTCTCAAATGACATGAAATAATCTTCACTTTCCTGCCATCCCAAAATTATGTCGTCATATGCTGGAAAACATTGCTGTTTCTTTTACTGTAAATAATTATTTATTTTTACCGTGGTTAGCAGCAATGGTAATGCAGTTACTGCTTGAGTTAATTTAACAAGCAAGATGTATAAAATGATGAGAACATATTAATTCTCTAATTGTTTAATGTTTTCTCTTCAAAAATTGCAAACAAGAAGAGCCATTATGGAACTGATAAAATAGCTACTAGATCAATAGGGAGTACTGGTAAGACTTAAGTGCTGTAAAGTGCTGTTACTTATCGGGGTAGCAGAATGTTTGAAAGATGAAATTGTGATTTGTTCCCTTGTTTGAATAAAAATGGTCAGTTATATTTATGGAGGTTATCAAAAGCTGAACAGAATATTAGTTATTGGTGTTGGCCACAATAGGCAGACGTTACTAGTTCTCATGTTTGTGTCCTTTTTAAATTTAAGGGGATAATCAACCTCCCCGTGGCTAATAAAACAATAAAAGTAAACACGGAAGAATTGCTTATTGAAGTCCGTAGTTAAACGCTCTTGTTTTAGGTGTAGTACCGCCACTTTCTGCTGGTAATAATGTATCGCTACCAAATGCTGTTTCCAAACAAAGGAAAATACTTTTTTTGAAACAGGGCAATTGTTTGAAAATCATGACCATGAATATCTGATTAAAGGCTGAGTAACACCACTCCTGTGATGAGACTGTACATTTACGTGTCTGTGTTTACGCTGCTACCAGAGATGTCTCACAGATTTCCTTGGGCATTTTCTGCAATTCATTGTTTTTGGGTTTTCAAACTATGATGTTGCAGAAAAGAATTTGAGTGTCTTCTGATTCATGCTCTTTTCTCTTCATCCATTTAGACACGCCCAGCATTACAGCCAAGCTGATCAATGAGCAGAAGGAGGACAAAGAGAAGAAGAATCATGAGGAGAAAGAGAAGATGAAAGCTGACAGCGGCTTCCAGGACAACTACAGTGTGGTTGTTGCCTCGGGTACCTAATTTTGTCTCATAATTGCTCCCCGATCCTTCCCTGAACACCACAGATTGTCATTTTACATCTTTGTGCACTGATTTAAAAAGACAAACAAATAGCAGTCAGCTTTAAGTTTTACACTGCATGAATTTCACAGTTGTCTGATTGCTGTGGAGTTCATACAATTTGCTTTCTGGAGTTCGGAATCTGTAGTCGTGATTTACACGCTACAGTAGTACAGTCTCAGCAGGTCAATGATCTTTCACCAGGACTCCCCATCAAGTCTCTTAAAAACATTTATCAGCACTTCACTAGAACCATTGATGAAAGGGATTTTCTGGTAAAAATGATGCACGAACCAGACACAAAAGGCCCTTGATTACCTGACGAGCTCAGCGGTTTCTCTCTGATCTGTGCTAAGCTAGGCTAACCACTCTCTAACTCTGCACATACTTGCTCAGCATGTTACCTTAAATGTTTTTCCTGGATAACAAGTGTTTCTGCTGATCATCCAGACTTTTAGGCCCTCAGTATCTCCATGTTGTAAGTGACCATGTCTGTGCCATCAGGCTTAAAGTCCCAGTCCAAGCGAGCGCTTTCCACCCCGCCCCGACCTCCATCAAGGAGGGGCCGTGTGATGAGTGACAAGTTGACTGCTTCGACTGGCATGGACCCTTCAGCTAAAACCATCAGTGTTCCTGTCTTCCACCTCTACCACAAGCTGCTTCCAGGTATTGTTTATTCACATGAAAGGTCAACGTACCAATTTTCAAGCATTCATACATAAATTCTTTGCTTTGCCCCCGCCAGGCCAGCCCCTCCCCCCTGAGATGACTCTGGCCCAGCTGCTAACACTCCTGTATGACCGCAAACTACCACAAGGCTACCAGTCCATCAACCTGACAGTCAAACTGGGCTCTAAAGTCATCTCTGACCCTGGACTTTCTAAGACTGACTCCTTCAAGCGATTACGCACGGAGAAAGGTACAAAAAAATGCAGTGACATTTTCTGAAATTGTATTATGTTGCCCCCTGTTTGGAGTGTTGAATATGAGACACTAGCTTGTTAGCGTTAATTAAAAAAAACCTCTTTTAAAGGATATAACATCAATCCTTAACATCCCCATATTGATCGTTGCCTATTTTTCCGTTCTCAGTAAATGTGTGCATGTACTCTTTAATCTGTGCGTGTACAGTGTTGTTCAGTTAAGACTGTATGATGTGCACACATAAAATGTAAACTAGATTACTTAAACAGACAGTATAAGAGGAGGGGCTGATGTCAACACAATAAGCAGACAGTACCAGTATGATAGTTTAAGTTGATGTGCTGTACTGGTGGAAGCATTTGGTTGCCTTGAGGGCCAGTATTTATTTTAAATAATATACACAGTGATGATGATCTTGTGGATCACAACAGGTAACAGGTGCCTTTGCATTTAATGATATTGATCATGAAAATTAAAGATAGTCCAGCCTGTGAATGACAAGGACATGTAAGTGGCTACACTACATTGGTTCTTATATGATGGCCCTAAATGGGAAATCCAACCAAAATAACATGAATAGACTTAGCAGATATACTGTATGATGTTCCTCTGATAAATTGCAACTGTTTAATCAAAAAAAAAGAGGAAGAAATTGTGGAACTTTGATTAAAAATTTAAATCTGCATTCTCGTTTGCACTCTCGTTCAGTCAGTGTTGATGTCCAGCCATAGCCATCAATCAAATAACAGCCTGCATGTTGCCCTCCCACCTGAGTGAACCGAATTCTAGATGAAAGCTAATAATGTGCAATTCCTAAACATGTTTAAAATCACATAATACGTGATTATTCTTGATTATTGATTATTCTTCACTTGTTTGGATTCTGAAGAATTGACCATGTTACAATGTGAAGGTGCAGGTGTTGAGTTTTCCATGCTCCTGTAAACTACCTTCAGCATCATCTCTTCAATGTAAATGACAATGGCCCCTGATTTAAGACAGACAGCTGTCCTTTCAATCATAGTTGAGACCATTTACAGCGTTTTCCTGTCCTCAAACTTGTCCTTTAAAACTTTGACAGATTTTACACAACAATTGAAAATGAAATGAGGAATTGATCTTAAACTCGTTTCTTCATTTATATCGTATGATTACACTAATATTGTCTTCAGTGCACTTATTTTACATGAAACTTTATGGAAAGTCCAATCAAAAAAACCCAACATTTTTTAAAAGGCAGCAGCATGTTTCTGTTAGACTGTACCATTATAAGTTACATAAATGAAAAAGTCTGTGAAGACATCTCTTGTAAAAAAGACCTCGTGAGCATTCCTGGATGATTTTCTCACACTGCCACTCGTTCAGATGTAGTCAGACATTTGTCATGTTCATTTCCAAAGTACCATTTCCAAAGTACTTTAAACTGTGTCAAACAATGTCGGTCTACTCTGACATGGATGACACCTTCAGTGGCCAATCAGATAGTCAGAAACTCTGTGTGTATAGATGTTCTCTGATGTCTCTTTCCATGACTCAGTTCATTTAAAGGATATTGAATCCTTCAGTAGGACGAGCTGTTTCCGGAGGAAGTCATGTTAATCTCTTATATCCTCTCAGCTGTGTCTTTCCTTTTTCATTTCCCTCCACAATTTCAAATCATAAACTCAAGCATGCTGCCAAACAACCCTCTTCTCCTCCTCCTGAAAACAGCAGAGTCCTCTAATCCTGTTTTTGAAGTTCAGCCATGTTAAACTGTTTGAAAGCCCTTAATTCATCAAGACTATCACCAAGAGCATGTTTGGGGTAGAAATTAAATCCCTTACAGAGATGCAGAGAATAATGACTCGCCAACGTGACTTTGTCCTGTGTTCAAGATAATGAGAGGCTCTTTAGAGGATGTCTTTTCAATCCACCAGAACTTTATTTTATCATACCCCGGCCACTAAAATGGTAAGCTCTGGTGGAAGTTAGGTTTGGTTTTTGTCTTTCAACGGTGGAAGACAGTCACAATGAAATTAACGGTTATTTCATTGTGACTGTCTGACTTTGTCTTCAGTGTAAACAAGGGCATTTCATGATCACCACCTAGCATATTTGATAAAGCAGCCAGGGGTGTGGCGCTATGGAGCAGCTTTTAAATGGTTGGTGCGATGCAGACTGGCGTTCCACTGATAAGCAGTTTCCTGTAATGTGCAAACAAAGACTTGAAATAAGGCTGAAACTAGAAATCAGCATTTTGCCAATGTTCAGTGAGCAAGCTAACTAATTCAACATTTTTGTCACATAACATGACAAGGGCATGCGCACTCAATGTCAATGTCATGGTAGGTTTACGAGGACACTCTAAATGGGAACAATAATGAGGAATAGACATTCATGAAGATGAGACGGGGATGGGGACAAGACTGATTGTGATTAGACATTGATGGGGTGTCTCAGTGATGAAGATGAGACACTGTTCTCTCGTGACTGGAGGCGGCTTGGTTCTTCTCCACCTGTTCTCTCTGTGTGTTCGCATGCTAGCCAAACAGCTACCCCAGATGCAAAGAGTCAGTTTTACACTGCCAATTGTTCTACTGTATGTGTCAGTATTTTCTGATTGTAGCTCCTCTAAAATGATACTTGATTTTGTTCTGTTGTCAATAAATGTCTACCAAATCAAGTATCATTTCAGATACATGCCCTTCATGTTTACTGATTTGACCCAAGTTAAGACTTTTTGTGAAATGTCAAAATAATCCAGGACCTCCTCCCTGTGTGCCCCTTGCAGCAGATCACTCTGATGTCATGCTGAACAGCTGCCCTGAAGATGAACCAATGACGGCCAGTGAGGAATGTCTGGATGCTGCAACTGACGAGTCCCTGCTGGAGACCAACCCCATCCAGTCGCCGCTGCAGGTCTTTGCAGGCATGGGAGGCCTGGCACTCATTGCTGAGAGGCTGCCTATGCTCTATCCTGATATCATTCAGCAGGTGAGACAACTGGTTGTGAAGCATGTGGATGCACATCTCATTCGCGCTATAACAAATCTAAGAAATCCTGAGAAACCGGGGACAATAAAAGATTCCATCATTGTGCTGTAAAACACATGGGGCTACACAGATTACGAGCTGGTCTTCTCAACTCAAATGTATGAACATGTTTTCTTTGATTTCATGAACTTTTTTTCTTTCTAGACGGACAAAAGGCATTTCCATTCGATGAAGTTTGTAGGTTGAAGGACAAAAACATGAGGCTTAGACAAAATCTTTGATACAAGTTCCTCTCATCAACTCCAACTATCTCCAAATTCTACACATCTAGTAACGACACTCAGAGATGTGATCTTAAGTCGCATAACTTTGAGTTGAGTCAAAAATTTGATAGCTTTAGACAAAATCAAGAAGACTAGAAACCAGACTGTAAACAGCAATAACTCATCTGGACGTGAGCCTTTTAACTTAAAAATACCTGAATACTACAGTTTTGTTCAAAATGATAGCAGTCCAACATTACTAACCAGATCAATCACTGTTTTTGGTAGAAACTATTTTACTACATGGCAAATGATTTACCAGTAGGTGTAATAGAGGCAAAGAAAACCAAGAGACCCAATATTCATGATATGCATGCTCCTGAGTCTGTGTAATTGAATAATGAATTGAAAAGGGGGTGTTGAAAATAGTACATGCTTTTTTTTTTCTTTTTTTGAAAACCTGAGAAAAATGGGTCTTTCCAGACCTTGTTGAGAAGAACAGCGTACTTTGATTAAAACGTTGCTCGGAGAGGGGAAAATGTATAAAGAAGTGCAGAAAATGATAAGCTGCTTGGCTAAAATGATCTCCAGTGCTTGAAAATGGAAATCAAAACACGAGAGATGCGGCAGAAAACAAAAAAACTACTATTTGAATGGATTGAAGAAAAGCCAGAATTACACTTGGCCAATGACCAGCTCCAGGGTGATCAAAATCGGTCTGAAGTTTTCTTGATTACTGTGACAATTCGAAGATGTGAATCTAATCTATAGGCAACAAGCCGCCGCAAAGTCCCACTGTTAAAAAAAAAAAAAAAGATATGCTGAAGAGGATACAATTTGCCAAAGAACACATCGATTGGCTGAAAGAGAAAAGGAGAATCATTTTGTGGACTGATAAAAGTATGATTGTTCTTTCTGGGTCCAAGGGCCGCAGACAGATTGTCAAACCCCCAAACACTGAATTCAAGCCACAGTACGCTCTGAAGACAGTGAAGTATGGCGGTGCAAGCATTACGATATGGGGATGTTTCTCTTTCTGTGGTGTTGGGCCTATTTATCGCATACAAGGGATCATGGATCAGTTTGTATAAATCAAAAATACTTGAAGAGGTGATGTTGCTGTATGCTAAACAGGAAATGCCCTTGAAATGGCTGTTTTAACAAGACAACGACCCCAAACGCACCAGTAAGCGAGCAGCATCTTGTTTCCAGACCAACAAAACTACAGTTATGGAGTGGCCAGCCCAATCCCTGCTGTTAAGTTTGAAAAGTAAACTTTTCTGACAGTCCCATACTCAAAATGTCATAACTAAATGATGTCTTCTGTCTAGTCTTTTGAGCTCCAGAAGTAGGCACCAATAGTAGCAGTGCATTTCAGCCTGAGCATCGTGTTGTGAACACTAGCGGCTGTATTAGCAGCATGCTCCTGCTCGTGGTTACGGGACTTGAACTCACCAGTCTCGTCAGTGTGTTTTCTTGTTGCATGAAACTCAAAATTTGTTGTGCTACCGGTAAACTTCAGAGCTGCTCCACAAAGCTTACAAATGGCCTGTGTCGCATTTTCAGTCCTTCTTGTAAAATCCCAAAACATTCCAAACTAGATTTTTGTTTTGCTGATGCGTTGAAAGTCTTTCACGGTAACTCATCACCTCCATCGATGAAGCTGGCGCTGCTTACAATCCGTTATTGCTGTCAGTCATGCCGGCTACTGAGTATGCGCAAGAACCGTTTCGTGGACAGCCGCTGGCTCTCATGCTGAGAAGCAAACCGTAAAAGCCACGTCTACCGATTGCTAGTCTCGCAATACCATATCCATAACTCTACATTTGATTCATCTCAGCATTCCTGGCTGATTCATATTGATTGAGGAGGCTGCTACCAATGTAGCCGTATCTCTCACTTGTCAAATTGAATATTTGGTTGAATCGGTTAATCGTTCACAACCCGAGGACGAACCCTAACTTGCTGCACCAGCAACCTCCTCTGGCACTTGTGGTTTCTGTTGAATTATCTTCTTCACTTGTTTTTGGACTTCATAACATCTTTACCAATGCCCCTTAAGATCGGAGGAAAATCTTGTTGAGTCTGCCAAGTCTGTAATTGGATTTGCCCTAACAGTGATCTGAGATATGATGTCAGTTGTGGTAATGTATTGTGTTTTTTTTTTTTTTTTTCTGTCTCCCTTTTTCTGTCTGGCGTTACTCTCAATTGCCATGTTCACAGGTCAGCACCCCGGTGGTGCCCTCAGCCACACAGGAGAAGCCCAAGGACAGCGACCAGTTTGAGTGGGTAACCATCGAACAGTCGGGGGAGCTCGTCTACGAAGCACCAGAGTCCATCGCTGCAGAGCCGCCGCCCATCAACAAGCAGCAGTCCCAGTCTTCGTCGTCTTCGTCCTCAGTGCAAACCATGTCACCCATCCCTGCTCACTCTCTGGCTGCGTTTGGCCTGTTCCTGCGCCTGCCGGGATATGCAGAGGTGCTGCTGAAGGAGAGGAAGCACGCCCAGTGTCTGCTACGCCTTGTTCTTGGTGTCACAGATGACGGCGAGGGCAGTAAGTGAATCCCCTCACAGCTACCACCACAGACCTTCACTGAGGTCATTGTACAATGGTGAAAGCACCATGTTTTATTGCACCACAATTCTTCATCCTCTCTACTCTGGCCTCGTGTTTTGAATGTTAATGATGTCTTTTATATTTGAATTGCTTCTGCCGACATTTCCTGGAACAGTGACAGATTAACTAAATGAAATCCTGACATTTCCCAATGATAGTTGGTTTGTTTCCCTGTTCCTCAAATGAGAGGCACCTGATGGAATACACGATATATGGGATACAAAATGTGGGTAGGCAAATATGGAAAACTCACTCGATCAATGTTCACCTGGCAATTTTTCCTCATCTCTGATTTCCCTAATTTGTTACATATTCTAATATGACGATTGAGCAACATATGCATGCCGTGAAAATGTGGTTAAGTAGGGGTGTAACGGTTTTGAACCGAACCGCTAAACTGGGGTTCAGAGGAGTTCGGTTTAGTGACTTGTTTTCTCATCTTGAACCCCGGTTTGATTGCGCATGTCAAAATTATGAGGAGCACTTGAATTCAGCATAACCTCTCACATGTGTTGATGGCGGACAAACCTGGACTAGCAGACCGTCCAGCGGCTCTTAGGTCATCTATATGGAGGCATTTTGGTTTTCCAGTTGAGACTACAGAGGCTGGTGGTCGTGTTGTTATCAAGACGCAAGTTATTTGTCGTTCGTGTTCAGCGAAACTCTCTTTGGGAGCGAGGGGTAACACCACAAACATGCTAGCGCATATGAAGAGAAATCACGCCGACAGAGACCTCACCCAGCCCGGTGCAGCAGCGACGACCCCACGACAGCCAGATCCTCACCTTATTATCGAGGACTGGTATATAATTGAGTCATGTACATGTTCTAAATATCATTTTGTCAAAGTTGTCAAAAACAAAAATATCAGTGTAGTTTTTTTTTCATTTTCTAATGTTTAAACCGAACCGAATTTTGAACCGAACCGCAACTTAAATACCGAAAGTAGAACCGATCCGCAGGTATGGTGAACCATTACACCCCTATAGTTAAGGAACAAAAATCTTTTTTTCCTGAAAGTTCACTCAAGAAAGAAATGTGCTTGTACCAAAACAACTTTTCAACAGATGGATGAAGCTGCAAAAAGTGCAAACTGAATCGTGTTTTGGGTAAAAATTCACTCATGCAGTTTGTCCACTTTTTCTTCTTTGTCTCATTTCCTGCTCTTATGTCTGTCATCTGTGAGGCACTAATCATGACTTCAGCAAGCCAGTGAACCTAAGTAAAAACAGCTGTGTGGTTTAACTGTGTGCCTTGGCATCTTCCCAGGTCATATCCTGCAGTCCCCGTCAGCCAATGTGCTGCCCACACTGCCTTTCCATGTCCTGCGAGCGTTGTTCAGCAGCACTCCTCTCACCACGGATGATGGTGTGCTGCTGCGTCGCATGGCCCTGGAGATCGGCGCAATCCACCTCATTCTGGCCTGCTTGTCGGCTCTCAGTCACCATGCCCCCCGCAACCCTAACGCCAACACCAGTGTCTCTGAGGTAAGACCGCTGGCGCACACACACACACACTCATACACACTGCAATTTCCTGGCCTCTTAGTCTAATCCTAACCATCAGAGCAAAATGCCTCATTGTACTTTCAGACGAGCAGCATCAAGAGTTTCACAGTGACCTTTTGTAAGAAATGTGTGTCTTGGATTTAATATCCCTCTTTCAAATCTCCAAAAGACATCAAGATGTCTTCACGGTTTATTTTTTTTGTATAATCTTCTGTGACCTCACCCTAAAAGATTTCTTTCTGAAGGCTATCGGTATACTGTTAATAATTGGAATAAGTATCTTATGGAGGAGAAAAATTGGTTGTCTCATATATTTATACATATTTTCAATGAGAGGTTGACAATAAGATTCATTGTCAGTGCCTGGAAAAGTCAATGTGTGTAAAGTAATGAGGGATGTTGGAAAATGCTCCTTATTAACCAGTAATGAGGCCCTTATATGGGCAGGCCAAAAAATGGTTTCATCACTGGAGCACCAAACACCCCAATTTCACCCTGTGAGAAAACCTTGAGGCAGTGTCACAGACATCAATTGCAGAAGTCATCAGTTTAATGAAAATGTCACTATTATTGTGTATTTTTTTTTTTTTTGGTAAAAAATACCCTGGTCCTTCACCTTGTGTGCTGTAGCCACAGATATCAAGCTGTCACGGTGGCGGGGCCAGTGAGGAACAGCAGCTCTACTGGGCAAAAGGAACTGGTTTTGGTACTGGATCGACAGCATCAGGCTGGGATGTAGAGCAAGCCCTCACCAAACAGCGGCTGGAAGAAGAACACGTCACCTGTTTGCTGCAGGTAAGTCTCCCAGTCACACGTTTCCATGCTTCTGCACTCTGCCTGTTCCATTCTCATGAATGTGATATCTCGTGACAGACTGAAGGGAACATCCAGGTGGATTTGAAAATGAAGTTATCGGAATTTGATGGTCAAAGATCGAGATACTGACTGCAAAGAGCACAGAGACAACTGTAATATCACAATTATTGGTGCCGATTCCTCAAAAACGGATGTTTTCCTGTCTGGAACTTCAAACAAACATTACAGCATTAACGTGGGAAAATGGCTAAAGTTAGTGTATTCAATTGGGTGTCATGCTTCCATCACATACCTGTGAGTACTGCATGCTCATGTAACTTTGTAATGAATATTGACTGAGCAATTTCACTGAAGAAAAAGCCAGATGTTAGCTGTTTATCCTCATTCTGGATGGTCCAAGTTAAGCATTTTGTCATATAGTAGTGTGAAGCACTTTGAGTGCTGTCAAGGTAGAAAAGCGCCATATAAATGCAAGTCCATTCACCAGTCCATTTACCATATCAAAATTGTTTTTGCTTGTCTCATTTGGCGGCTGTCCTGCTGGTTCACTTGATACAACACAGCGTATGGAATATTACGCCTCACATATGTCACCAGTGTCGGCCCTCAGCTCTCATACTCTTCACCTCGCTAAAAACACCTCTGCTGAGTTAACGAGTTACCGCTAGTTATTTCGATGGGAGTGTTCGAAAAATGTCTGTGTACTAAAAAGTTCAAAATGCAAACATGAGAGCTGCTGAGTGCAGTTGGCCCAGGAAAGTGTTATACAACAGTCTCACAAACACTTAATTTCATTGACTGATCCATCATGTGGCTTCTGTCGTATATTCAGTTTGTACACGGGTCTTTGATAACCTGAAAAATGCCTCACGTATACTCCTCAGCTGTGCGTCTGTGTGGGGGGAAAGAGCATCCTCAGGCTGCAGTACGCCTGCACCAAAATGCTACGTGGCTTTATCAATTTTGGTATTTGAGGAAAAACTGGTTCTTATTTTGACGCAAATAACAGTAGATTCCAGTGCTAAAAGCACATAAAGCTTCTCAATCTGAATAACTGCTGGTTGAAAAGGCAGTTAGCAATTGTTTTGTAGCCAAGTGTCGTGAACATAACCTATGAGTAACCTATTCTTGTGTCTACATTGATTTGTTAACCAGGTTTTGGCAAGCTACATCAACCCAGCAGGCTCCAGCAGCTGCCACAGCGCTGATGCCTCCTCAGCAGACGGCCGAGCCCACAACAGCTCAGCGCTGCCAGCAGTGCTACAAGAGCTGCTGAGCCAGTCCTGTCTCATCCCCGCCATGTCCTCCTACCTACGCAACGACTCAGGTTAGTGCCAATGCACACACACACACACAGGCTGTGTTCAACAAAATACTGTGTGTGTTTCGAAGTTAACATTCTGGCATCTCGCAACACTGAGAACATGAGCACCTTCTATCAGGCTGTACCCCTCATTCTCTTGTGGGCAACAGCGGCTGCCCTCACAATGAAACTTGAGGCTGCTTTCACATCTTACATGTTTGTCCAGTTGAAACCGACTCGTCTTTTTTTAAGCGTTGGTTTTCTTCTACATAAATGAATTATGTAGACCAGGGTGAAAACATTAAAAAGATATCCATATTTGTGTTGGAATGGAATGGAATCATAGTGCTGCCTTTGAAGAAGATGTAATTAGGTTTGGTGATGGTTTGAATTTTATGGATTCTGGTTTTGGTTCAGCTTAAAGGATCCGGTTCTGATCAGTTCCAAGTTTTGAATACAATATGTTAAAAAACAAACAAATTCTCCTAAAATCTTTATGATCTTTACTCTTTTTAGTGTTGATTGAACTTTAACAACGTGAACACATGCAATTTGAATTGATCCATAAACAAATGGGAGATGAGACTTAAATCTCGAGCAATTACAGTAAACTAAGTGCTACTTCTGGAGATATAAATTCAGTGGTTTGGTTTTTGTCCCATATTTAACCAGGGATATCACACTATCCCCACGATCAATACATATTAACCTCATTCAGAGGTCATTTTATCAGTGAAAACTATCAAATGTAAAATCAGGCCATTTCAACAAGAATATAAGATGACCTTAAAAATTTGTTGACTCAATCCCAGAATGAAACTGCCCAAAAA
>CAAKHG010014623.1:16176-32444 GCA_901007715.1 Dactylopterus volitans
GGTTAAGATAATTTTTTTTTTTTTAAAAAAAAAGGGAAAGAAAAAAAAATAAAAAAAAATGGGGGGGGGGGGGGAAATGTCGCTCCAGTTGTGCAGCTGGGTTGTCGAGGTGCAGCGGAGTTTGGCCGCTCCCTCTTAATCAAGCATCAGCATCCTTTTGTGCCATGGGTGTCGCCGCTGTCTCCCAGCATCCTAAACCCGCATCCTCTCGCTGCACGCAGAAAATGCATTCGATTCGAAACTCACCGATCGCAGTCTTGGCCATTTCTGTGGTGGTGTCGGCGGTGGCGGTGTCGGTGGTGTCTGGGCCCGGTTGGACGGATCGGAGGAGTGTGCGTCGGATGCTGGGTGCTGCTTCTCGGGGTGAGCGGACTGCTGGTAAGGCACTGAGTCAGCAGAGACGGGGGCTGCCGGTGCGCCTGGTGGTCCGTTATGAGGAGCGTCAAGCCAGCAGGAAATAACCGGTACGAGGCGCGTGTGCAGGCTTTCACAATAAAAGGGCGAACTTCCTCCTCGACTAAGTGACACAGTTAGATGTCGTTATTAGAAGATAAAAACAAAATGATTGTTTTACTAGTTGTATCTGTTATTATTATTATTATTATTATTATTATTATTATTATTATTATTATTATTATTATTATTATTATTATAGATAATAATAATAGTAATACTAGTATGATTAGTTCATATAGTTAATATCATTACAACGATGAGAATGATGGTGGTGGTGGTGATAATGGTGGTGATGATAAAGATGATGGTGATGATGATGTTGATGATAATGAAGATGATGGTCGTGATGATGATGGTGATGATGATTTTATGGCCAAGATCGTGGGGGTGGTGCTGAAGATGATGGTATTATGATGATGGTGATGATGGTGATGATGGTGATGATGGTGATGATGATGATAATGATGGTAATGATTAAAGATGATTAACAGTGGCCAATCAAAGTGTGTTACAGATTGGCTAATTCATTAATTAAAGGTTGAAGGAACATACAAACTTTTGGAGCTGATCAAATGCAGTTTATTATCTTGAAATTAAAGACTGGAGGTCTCACGAAGTAATCTGGTCATCTTGACAGTTGTCCAGTAATGATTCTTGCCAAGCGTACAGGTTATGCTGGTCCTCCAAGGTGCACCTCTCTTAAATAGAGCCATGACAAATCTCTCTGTGTGCTGGAGCGTTCAGACTTAAGTAAAGACTAGCAGATAGCCTTTTATCTGTGGTGATGCAAACATCCACTTTCTACTGAAGGTCTAGGTTTAAGGACACGTAAGTAGTGATAAGAGCATTTAATTTAGGATTTAGGATTATTGAGAATAATGTTCTGGGTGGGCACTAAAGGCTCAAAGTATCCTATTGAATCAATACGTAGGCACACAGTATATCTTTACAACTGCTGGAAGCAGTGATGGTCAAACCTCATCCCTTCAAATGAAAGTGTGGTATCAAAAATGACCGCTAGGTGGCAGCACCTCTCAGGCCTTTTGATTTGGACTCATAGCTTGGGGGGAACGTCATGGTGTCCAATCATTCCATTCTCTCTGGCAGCTGTTGAGTGAGACATGACCTGTTTAACTCGTGCAATCATGGGCCCCTCAAATAGTTTCAGTAACAAGGTAACACATGCATGATGCCCGGCACCTGGAGGCTACAACGCACCGCAACAATCTACCCAGCATCCTTATCATCAGCGTGTGTTTGCACACACACACAACAGAGCAGTTACTCTGCTGCTGTGTAATTAAAGTCATGCATGAATGTCAAGAGCATTGAAAGAGAGCTCGTGTTTACCGATTAACCCAATGCGTCCACGGTGAGTGCAGCTACTCTGCTAATTCAACACTTAAACATGTGAACGTGTGGGAGCGAAACAACAAACATACAGGAAGTGCCGCTATAAAATTATAAGGGACTTTAAAGGAAAGGGGACGCAAAACGAATACAAGTAAAAATATGAATTCATAAACCATATTAGGCATGATTTTTTTTCCCCCAGTCAAACTAATATCCTCAAACTTGAAGCACCAGACTTGAATTACCCTAATTAAATCCAGAGGTGTGACAGTCTGATAATTGCAACGTGTGATTGCCAGCATCTCTTATGAGAGAATAAATCAACGGAACAAGGCAAACGAGAATTCACCTGGGCTATGTGCCATGTAAAGCTTTTGGACTGACTTCCCTCCTCCCTTATGAATGACTCTTTAGCTGCCGTGTTTCATTCTTGAGCCGGGAAGGTTAGTATCTGACCCCCAGGCATCACTATTGCGAAATCAGCCAGGGGAGCACGTTGCAATGTTGAAGGATGCCGGCGAAACGGACTCGACCTTTGGCGGAGTGACGGAGCCACCTGAGGATCGACCCGCTGCCCGGATGCAGGTTGACGTGAACGTGTTGGGAGCAAAACGGACCACTAACTGTGATCTGTGAAACACTGAAAACAACGATGAGATGTGTCGTTTTTTTTTTTCGATGCGGCGTTTTCACGCTGGATCCGTCGTATTTTTTTGCGGGGCCCAAACGAGCGCAAAGACCCCCGCGCCCGACGCCCCGCCCCCTCCCCCGGACCCTGGCGGTTGAGGGGGCGGGGCTTAGCTGCAGGTCGCCAACTGGCGCCCGCGAGCCTCGCCGCTCCTCATATTCAAGCAGCCCCGCACTCTCACATGTCACCTCCAGCGCCTCACTGGAAACACACGCGGGTATGACGTCTCTTCTCTTCTATCCTCAAAGTTCGTACCGCAGCGGCGTCGTGGTTAAATCGCTAGTGTGGGGTATCGAACGGCAAACACGCGTATCCTTTGTGACGTTATAGCCGTTGACTGTTAGCGTGTCCATCAGCAGCATCATGGATGGTAATCACATGCGGTCCCCCCCCCAACCCCACGCGCACACACACATACACGCATCGCTAGCTCGGTTAGCTAACGGCCAAAAAAAAAAAGGCGCCGCGTAACAAGCCCGAACATGGAGCGTGTTCGGGTTAATCTCAGCCTATGTTTGCCTTTTCTTACGTCTCGCGTTGTTTAATTGCTCCCATTGAGTCTCAGGCGGAGTCTCGCCGCGCTAAAAAAAAAATAAAAAAAAAAAGCTATCAACTCCATTTGGCGCTAACCATTAAAGGCAGTCTGTGGCTCCGGGTGTGTGTGCAGCTACGGGCACCGGTTTCATCGTAAACCGGTGGGATAAAAGCCGTGGGTTTTTTTTTTTTTTTGCCGTGAGTGGACGATGTCACTCGCACGCGTGGAAGTTATCAGGCGAGCGCCGTCCACGTTTCAGTTCCCCTTCCTGCCGGCGCCGCAACGACATCAGAGCTCGGCGTCAGACTTGCGAGAGGAAGCGGTTTCTATACGTTAAATTAGGCGCATGGGAGTATTAAAGTAACGCGACGACAGCCGACCCTGTGAAGATGTATTTTCCTGACGTGTGTGTGTGTACATGTACAGTCAAGACAGCAGACGCAGGCTACGGTGTTGTCAGAAATCGACACAGATGTCTGGTTGGGTAAATATTTGCACATTCTGTAACTGCAGCAGCCATGTTGCTTTAAGCATGCAGATCAAGTTTCGGCATCATTTTCATTGTTGCACTTGTGGAATCCAGTGCCGCCTTGTTGTTGGTTTTAAGGATGGACACAATTATATTTTGCTTAAAACTGTTTTGTTTTTGTTTTTATGGGGGGGGGGGGGGGGACTTGTTTTGGGGGAGGCGGGGTATTTATGCAGCACTCAGCTCTATGTGAAGACACTGACATAAATGTGTCTTCAGCTTCCTTTTCTTGGCAGGTCGCCATGATCCGCCTGTTTGGCGCTAGAGGTGCTGCTGGCGTTGGGGTGAGCTATGGGTGTAAATTGTGACAAAGATGGTCATTAAAAAAAAAAAATCTTAAAGAACACAATCTAGATTTGCATGTTTGCTTTGCATCAATGATGGTTAGTCATGGGATCAACATACCGATCCAGACTGATGTATTGTTACACGGATATATTTACTTCAATAATTGAGGCAGTGGTGGAAAAGTCAGTGCAGTGTTTCACTGATACTTGAATAGCTGAAAACTCTACTGAGTGCTTGTTAATGGCAAGAGATGTATGTATGGATGTATATGTGGTGTTAAAAAACATGCAGGGTGCCAGAAATGCACAAAAAGCATGGTAAAAAGTTTTAAAATCTGCACCAGATCACTTTTTCCAGCAGCCTCCTCCTTTGACAGATGCAGCCCACTCTCCAAACTTTCAAGGATATTAGGATAGGAAGATCCCCCGATGTAACCTGCAGCGTCTCAATTTAGATGCACGCATTAATCAGTCTGCACTGCAAACAACCGGCAGCTCACACTCACCCAGTTCACACATGCAGCTTTTGCCAGCACTTACACGGCTCCTAGCTGGGAAGGGGACATGTGTGAATGCGATCCAGCTGTTCCTACATGGGTAGTCTTTATCCGGCTAACGACCATGTCAAATTGCCAGCTAGGATCTGTGAAGGCTGATGTGTGAGCGGATGCTGGCAGATAAACGGCGAAGCACGCGAGTGGATTCTCCTCACGTCTTCACATGGTCGCGTTGAGCCCATCGGTGCTTGGTATTCCACACTTACTATCCTGGGTGCATTTATACCTGGCGCCATTTTTTTAAGCTCCATAAGGAAGATAAGGAGATGACCACGTCTCCAATGTTGAGCATATGTTTGTAGATTATATTTATTGTAAAATTGGTAACTTACGTGCTACGGAGTTATATTTGCTTTCTTACACGCTTGTCTTTGCCTGAAATGGACAGGCGCAATCTGTTAAACGGATCATTTCACAAGACCCAATTTCCATAATTGTTTTATTAAAAAATAGTACACCACCAGAACACTAAAAATAAACGGTAGTCAGTATTTGCAGTCAGCTTTTTACCCAACTGGTCTCCTTTAGGGATGAGATGAAGCGCTGAGCTGCATCGTGTTTAGTGCTGCTTGTTACCTGGCGTACCAACATAAACGCAGTGAGGAGATCCACACCAGACAGAGAGGTCCTGGTCCTCCTGGTCCTGGACTCACTCGGAGTAGCAGACCACCACAACACCGTAGCCGCTCTCTTTCGGGGTTTGAGTGGTTTATGCCGGCAGTAGTTTTGCACTGAGTTGTTTCCGCATAGTTTTCAGTTGCACTCGTTGCAACTCCTATCCAAATGTGCTTCGCGACATCGGGAAGTTTCCCTCCATTGCTTTTCATCAAAGTTCTCCACGCTCGACCAAAACATGTCTCCATATGGATTCTGCCACTTCCACCTGTGCCTTTTACTCGCCCAGCCGTCGGCCCCCACGGTCGCCGGTGTGACCACGGCCCGTCATGCCGTGTATCGCTTCAGTCGTCTAGCAGCTTCAAACTCCATCCTGCTTCTGCTCAGTCTGGCAGCCGGTTTACTGAATGTGCGGTTAATTAACCAAATGGATGTTCAGGTAACGATCAGAGAAGAAGCCTCACCCGCCACTGTGTTTACAAACGCAACAATATCCGTTTTTCCTCCACGTACATGTGCATCCAGCCAGGCCCTTAATTACCACCATCTACTGGATGGTCCCTGGTATTCTTTGTGTTGGCGGTGTAGGTATGAGTTTGCGCTAGCCGGCTATTTTCTTTGAAGGTGGGCACATGTGAATGGTTAAAATCACTCAAAGACCTGTAAACTTTGCCGGAAACTATCTAAAAGGGGCTATAGTTACTTTGCTCTGTGAGTGGTATTCTTCTCAAGATCCTGGACAAAAATTTCATGGTGATTTGTAGTTTTATGTGCTCCTGTGAAAACTTAATTCACCTCAAGAAGCAGTAATTTAAATGTTTTTGAGGCACGGAGCAAAACAAAACACTTCTATAAAGCTAATTGCTTTATAGAAGAGCTCAGCTAACCATTAGGGAGTCACTCCTTCCGATATTACACCCCACGAGACTTTTTCTACACAGCCTGTAAGCCAGCAAGAGCCATACACAGATTGTTGTTGAAAACACCATCACTGTCAAATTCATTGGGTCTATAATGATAAACTGTCACTCTGCAAGTAGAGTACTGTATTGCATCAGTCATCTCCAGACATCTGAGAAACAGTGTCTGTGTACCGTCTCTGATCAACCGTTAAGTGGTCTCCTTGTTAGTTTCACATTTAGGGAGCTGACATCAGCTGATGGCAGACGGATAAAGATTCTGCACTGAGACAGATGAACATGAAAAAGCTTAACTCTGGAGCGGGAGCAGATGTGAGAGAGGAGGAGAATGAGTGAAAAAGATGGAGATGAGAGAGACGGCAGCTCCTGAATTATATCTGAAGCCAAAGAAATGAAATGCAGAATATGGATGTAGTTGCCACACTGACAGGAGGCAGTACTGAGGAAGAGAGAGAACATAGAGTTGAAGATGACAGAGGAAATAAATGATAAAATTCTGATAAGATTTGGTCTTTGGTAAATCTTTTCCAAAAAATGAGTCGTGAAAACGGGGATTTTCATATAATCAGGGTTGTCATATATTAGACCAATGGGTATTTCACACCTGAAATCCTACTTGATTTGAAGGCTTAAAAATAAATTTTTTTGTGTTGTATCCAATGACCTTTCATCATAGTGATAATGGATACAATACCATGTATCATAGCATTGTCATGTACTACACTGTGCCATGGCAACACTCAGATAAAATAACCGTGTGTTCATTTTAATAAGGCAATGGAAGCAAATGCTGAAAAGTACTTTAAAAGTTACCATCTTGAGTTATTACTTTTATTTGCAACACTTGGTAAAGTAAATCAATAACTTTTGAGAGAAATGCCTAGTGTAAATTATTGCTGATGTTCAGTAACTTACTCAACTCTACTAATAAGCCATCACTTTTCAAACCACATAACTGTGCAACTGCAGTCCTGTTATGAAATTCTCCATGTCCCGAAGGTGTTGCAGGCAGGCACACGTCCAACTTGGCAATGAGAACTGTTTTTAAAGGTGATCATAATGTGCTTGAGTTTAAGAAGCTGCCTTTGTGCAGCATCTTTAGAGAGGGATGCTTTTGAGACTGTAATAGCCACAATGCATAGATTTAGTGCGTCTGTTTATTAGACAAATTTCTACTAATCTCCTGGCTTTCCGATAAAGCGCAAGCACTGGAATCAATACTTTATTGATCCCCAGGGGGAAATTACTTCATGAATTTGGTATTTGTCGTGAATTGTATCGTAATTTGTGCAGACCTAACCAAATTTTTTTTTTAGTCGGGGCTTGGCGATGTTCTGAGCTCTTTTTTTTTCTGATTCGGAAAGAGGACTTCAGAGAGCAGTGGGGTGAGGCTGCTGTGGTAGTGAAATCTCAGCGGTGCCTCCATGTCAGAGCGAGGGCTGGGCGATACGGCCTAAAAATAAAATCTCCCTTTTTTTCCATGCCTTAAAAACACACTACAGATAATTAGTATTCAAAACAAGTTTCGCTTTTATTTTGTTTTGATTTTTCCATCTTGGGATTTGAACAAAATTTCCCATTAGGGTCAAAGTGCAACAAAACAAGTCTTTAAACAAGCTTGTAAATAAGATGGCAGGCCCTACCATTGTAAACAATAGCAAAAAAAATTCACATTTCTGCTCCTTTTTACTGGCTTCAAAAAGTTTCCCAGCTTCCAGGGAACTTATCTCCCAGTTTTGAATACATACCTAAGAAAATGTCCACTTCTTTGACAGTGATGCAGTGAACCTTCAACCCATTGTAAAAAAACAAAACCAAAAAGTGCTTCTTCTTGAGAAAAAAGTTTCTGATAGAACGCTTTGAAAACATAAATTTAACATGTCAGATTACATAGCATTACAAAAGTAGATAAACCTCCCCATTGGGGTTAATGCAGTGCAAGCAAAGCTTTCACTGAAGTTCACATGTTGTGCATTTAAGCAAAGGTGCCACTTCTATACAAATATGATTGTCAAAATCAAATATCTGCACTCACTGTCTACTCAACATCAAATTTTAGCAGATGTACAGGACGTGAGGTGCTTGCAATCCTGTCCTCCTCTGGCAGTAGGAGACCACTTCTGGAAAAATGGAGCACCGGTTTAATTTAGGAAACGTTAACATAACCCTCCCCGGAGAGGGCGTCAGTAAAGTCCTGGAGTGGTTTGACACCTTTATTCATGGACTCTAAAACATCAGTGTCTTGCCAAATGGGCACGAGATGCCGACTTGTCTTGTCTGAGCCCAGGACACGGGCTATGGCCTTCTCCTTTTCCAGAAATCTCTATCATTTTATGTTGTGTACCCCATTTGGTCAGGGACTCTGTCATTAGCTATGAGGGAGTAGACCAAGCTCAGTTTGTACTTTACCCATCTCTCCTTTTTTTTTTTTTCCAGCCATAGGAAAAGGCAGCAGCAGCCTTCATACAAACGCCAATGCCACGCTCAATCCGTGGCTCCTTCACACCATACTCTGTATAGTAAATATTAAAACAAAGAACAATTTTAACATGGCATGAACTACATTCACACATATTCTTTGTGTCAAACAAGTCTTTTTTTAAGCATTTTAACAAGTTATTGATGCAGACCAAAGACACACAAACACAGGGAATGTATACCATTATGATGAATTAAATCGATTAAATGCTTTACTCATGCATTATGTATGTGAACATCATGCATTAAGCGGGCTTGTAGCACCTGATGTAGTAATTTCCTGATAATGTAATAACTTTGAAAATGTAATAAAACTGAATAATTTTAATAAATGGTAAATAGTAAATGCAATAACATTTTCACTGATAAAGTAATATCTCACTACATCACTGAGGATTATATACATTTTCAGGTTGACCATTTTTCCACATCAAGTGAATGCATCATCAGACTCTTACCTAGTCTATGGAGGCCAGGCCACTGGTTGTCTTTTATGTGCGAGCTTTGATCATGCTGGTGTCACTGTCTGCTTACCTGTAGCGTTGTGCAGTCTATGTCCAAAGCACTGGAGGCTGGGCCACTCGTCTTTTTTTGTTGTCTTTTATTGTGGCAGTGGCACCAACATGATCAAAGGATCACGTTGTCTGCTGTCACACAGATTAGTCGGTCTTCAGCAAGGTTCCAGGAGTTCAGAGCGTCTTTAGCCCCTGGGCAATAATCTTACTTTTCTGATCCTCTTGGAAATACACTGTTTGGAGACAGTTGCTTCAGAGTCCAGCTGTTGCTGATTAAATGTGCAGTCAAACTTATATAGTGCTGCGTGATTGGCTAGACCGTAAGTCTATTGTGGTGGAGTAAAACGAAAGCGATCTTTTGCTGTATGTAGTGCAGGTAAGGCGAGGCAAGTCCGACAAAATACTTGCGGCTTGGTAGTACATACTTGGGGTCGAAAAGTTTTAACATGTGGATAAACCCTGGCTTTTCCACAGAGTAAATGAGGACCATGTCTTTAGCCATAAACCGCGCGACTGCATCAGTAAGAGGTTTGGTTCCATGTGGCGATCCACACAGGACATGCTGGGTTTCCCTCAGTGTGCCTCACACACGACACGATTACAGGATATTGAACATGTTTGATTCTTTCAGATCAGGGTGGCCCTGATTTGAAATCGGGAGGCTAAAATCACTCACACCTCAGGTGAATCAGCTGCGATAATCTTAAGAGCCTTCCAATAAGTGGGTCTCTGTTGACTTTGATCAGGAGGGAGGAATCGGACCCAAAATCGGCCCAATTATCTTGTAATGTGTACCCTGCTAGGTTCTGAAATAAATTCATCGTACTGCTACCTTTAGTTGTAGCAGCTTTACAGTAAACGTTCCAGTAGGTCCTGGTGTGTTTGCTGTTGGACGCCATAAAACCAAACCAGTTACAAACTGCCTTTTTTGGGGCAGAGACAAGCTCATCCTTGCTTGCAACCTTGTGTATTTGTGGAGGGAGAAATGGGGGGAGGGAGGCAGCGGGCTAGCGCACTCTGACCTAAGGGGGATTAAGAGGAGTGCTGGCGGTGGAAGTTTGTGAGAAAATCATTTTTCATTAAAATTGTCCTGAATTACGAATTTGAAGAAACCGATTTATCGCACAGCCCTAGTCAGAGCCGGCGACATGACCAGTTTACCTCCAAAGGGTTAAATGTCTTTGCCAATCAGCCATGCACTTTCTACACTGATGCTGTCCCATTCTGGCATGTCGTTGTAGTGTAGCTCTGTGTTTTTACTTTGTTTTTTTCAGTTGTTTAGCGGTGTAATCAAGTTTGTTTTTTGTTTTTTTTAACAGCATTCACATTCTTATGTGGCACAGATATTCAATTAGCCTTAAGGATGAACTGATTAATTTTTGAAGCTTAAAGTTCTATTTCAACTTCATTTAAGTTACATAGCTGAGAACAACAACATAGCATACTTTTGAAAAACTGAATCCTGAAATGAAGAGGTTCATGGTGTTTCGTGGTTGGTGCCAACCACCGGCATATTTAACGGAAGTTAACGGGCACCGTGAGTCCTCCTTCTCTCTGACCACCGCTCGGGATCCTGTCCCTGTTTGCCTGAACAGTTCAGAAGCCTTCAATAAATGCATAGTCATCGGGGATATCGCAATGCAGCAATGACTCCTTGAAGCACACTAGACTGCACGCCCGGTACTCCCTTTTACTCCAGGCCAGCCCTGTTAGATCCTCCGTCCTGCTAGCTAGCATTCAAACGTTCGCCATGATGAGCGATGGGAGACTCGGCATATCCCTCCTCCTGCCTGTAAGCCTCCGCTGTCTCTTCTCCTCCCTCTGTCCCATGAGAGCTGTTAGGGGTCGGCCCGTGCATCGCTACCTTCTGTTACAACTGTAGCCGCGCTTACAATGAGAAGTGGGCGTATCCTGCCTGCATAGCATACTGTAGCTGGCAGACTCTGATATGCTGTTGTTTTGCTTACTTTTGCCGTACAATATCGATTAAAAATGTCCCATGCTGATAATCGAGATCAGTCAAAATGATATCATGATCCCAACTTGAGATTGTATGATCACCCAGCCCCACTAAAAGCAGTGTAAAACTCAAGCTTACAGTCTATTCATATAAATAGAAATAATGGTCATTTGTAAAACTCTCTCAGAACAGTTTGCGTCTTTTGGGTCTGATCATGGGTTCTGCATGTTTGTTCCAAGCACCTGTGAAGCGAATAGCGAACGCAATTTTGGTCATTGGGCTAGAATTCATGCACTTATTACAAAATTTCAATAGGTTGAGATGATGAAATGACAACAATACATTTAACTCAAGGCATTCAGTCTTCACGACAGTGTGCTATGGAATGTGGAAGACAAATTAAACTGACACCTAACTGGCTGGTGAAGGACACATGCAAAACACAGTCAAACTGGTTTGTGTTTAGTCATGGCTGGAGCAGGCCGTATCACAGCACCTCTTAAACAGTCATTGAACACATTCTTTCATATACTAATCTGCAGCGATGCATACCAGAAACGTATAAAGCACACAATGCAGTGGGAGGATTGCTTGCTCATCTCTTCTCTAAATATATGCTGAATTATGTTTTTTATTGCTTTCCTTGCAGATTGTCTCGCTGGAGAAGCATGTCCTACTAGGTTCAACGATGGCTGTTTGATACACAGCCTTTACCTCCCTCTGACACTCCCACTTTCCCTTCTCCAGTGCTTAGCCCACACCCCTCACTTTATCTTGCCCATTATATTGTTCTATGTCTTTCGCCTGGTCTCATTTTCTGGTGTGGCCAAGGATCCTACTACCCTGCTCATCTCCGCCCATCACTCCCCTGTAAGCTGCTTCGTGCTGAGGCTGAAGGCTGTAAATCCCTCAGAATGGTTGTCGAGGCAGACGCCGCGTCCCAAGGCAGCGGCGTGCGTTTGAAGCAGGAGATCTCCCTCCTCCATGGAGTCTGTCTCATTGTAGGAAATATGATCGGCTCTGGCATCTTCGTATCACCTAAGGTAGGATGCGCTGCTTTTTAAAGTCATTTATTTGTCCTGGTTTAAATGTGTTTTATTCCAGATTGATGCAGTAAAGGTAGTTTCTTGCTTGACTCTTCTCAGATATCATTTCTGAAAAAGTGTTGAGTTATATCTAATGTTCTGATTTAGCTGCAGTTCTTTTTTTTGTGATCACACAGAATTATTTATAAGTCTCTATTTTCAGACTTTCCCATTATCATTGTTTTAAGTCAGATTTTTTAATGGCTGCTGTTACTTTGCAATCAAAAGTAACATCCCAAAGTCACACATCTGCCAGCAACTTCAGCTGATTCCAGGCTATGAAGCTAAAAAGAAAAAACACCCTCCATCTGCAGTCTGTTTACCATAATAATGGTAAGGGTAGTTTTAAAAAGTTTGAAAAGAAAAGCACTGCAGTGTCTCCTTTCACTACCATCTTTGGTTTCTGTGGTCTAAAGTCCCACAATGCATTGTTTTGCTCATCTTATGACCCCATTTTCTATCCAGCAAAACTGCAGATTTATTCTTTGCAAGACAAATGCTATTTGATGCCTCCTACTGTTGCTGCTGTCTGTAATGCCACCTGCTGTTTGTTTGTTGTTGTTTTTTAAAGATTTGTCCTTTACCTGTAGCTAATGATATTGTTAACTATCAACACGAAAGAAGTATTACAATGGGTGTGGGTGGATGAATGGGTGGGTGAGCTTACTGATCCCAGACTGGCAAATTTATTTGTTTGTTGAAGAAACTGAACAGGAGAAACTTAAAAAAAAAAAGAAAAGAAAATATCTTGATTCTGTGTGGAAGATGATAATCCTTCTTGGTGGCTCTGTCTGCAGGGGGTTCTCAAGTATACCGGCTCATTTGGCTTGTCCCTGGTAATCTGGGCCATTGGAGGGATTTTTTCTGTGTTTGGGGCATTGTGCTATGCCGAGCTGGGCACCACCATCCGTAAATCTGGAGCCTCTTATGCCTACATCCTGGAGGCGTTTGGGGGCTTCTTGGCTTTTATTCGGTTTGTAGTTTTATTCTTTCAGTGTAAGGATGCACTTCTATACACACATTCACCCAGAAAGCAAAATTCTATACACAGACAATTCTTCAACTCTGCCAAACATGTCACATCAAACCCAGTTATCGTGTCATTCAAGCATTTTCCCAGTTGACTGTTTTCTTTAACTCATGAACTCTACCAGCTTTTTCAAAATGAAATTAATAGCAGTGCAAGGGAGTGTATATTCCTGTTAATTATCACTTAAGCATGTGCATGCTAAATGGTAGGAATTCATCAACTCTAATAGTATTTCTTGTAACTGCACGAAATTCTAATCACATTTTGTGTGTGTTCCTTCCACTGTAGATTGTGGACGTCTCTAATGATTGTAGAGCCAGCCTGTCAGGCAGTGATAGCCTTGACCTTCTCCAGCTACTTGGTACAGCCTTTCTACCCCACCTGTTCTGCCCCCTATCACGCCGTCCGCCTCATCGCTGCAGCCATCATATGTAAGGTTCCACCTGTGCTGAGCTCGCTGCTCTGGTCTGCTTGACCTCTTGTAATATATGTTTCATGACTGGCGCAATGCTGAAAGAGAGCAGTAGGGCAGGATTGGCTCCTCGGCAACTGAAAGGCACTACTTTTCAAATCTGGGTGAAATATTCTAATTGCCTTTGCAGCACTGTCTGCCATAAAACCATAAACTTCAGCACAAGCCAACAATGCCATCAGAAGGTGCAAATTCAGGTTCATTTAGTCTGGTGTTACGCCTTGTGGATTTTGTTAGTCTCCTGGCATCTCTACAGGTTTACACTGTCAATAGAACTGAACACCTTTTTTAGTCAGTTTAGACTGTTGACCGATTCAGATGTATCCACAGGCATACCTGTGTTTTAAAATGGTTGTGAGAATCACAGCAGCACTGCTGGCAAATACACCAGCTGCTGCATTTAAGTTGATGACACACTTCTGTGTATACACGGCGAGACCCGGGGAATTTTCCAAAGCACTGCTGCTAAATCTGGCCTTAGTCTGCATTGTGCTTAAAAGGACCTGTGTCTATTATGCCTAATGATTGCCTGTAAACTGCCTTAATTGGCAACCCTAAAACTATGCGACAAGGCAAAATACACTTACAATCAATAATGGCAAATTAATGTAGCTGCTTATCCTTAAACCTATTTGGTTTGGTTTGTGTAATTGTTAATGGTCTTAAATGCTGTAATAGTATCAGCAGATCAACAGGAAAGACTAGCATGCAAGTCTAATTACTTCTGTCAATACTAAAAAGCTCAGACAAAATGCAGCAGATCAGTTTGTATAATTCACTCTTACTAAGCACAAATGGTACAAAACTGACTTTTGTCATTGATATATAATTTACTCGCACTGCAACATCAAACAATTCAGTATGTTAATTATTCAGATGTTCTTGACTTAAAATTTGAGTACTTTATGTGCTCCTCTCTGCTTGTGTGGATCTATGTCGTATTCTTTTTTGACAAAATTACTCTTTTGCTACCTTATCTTTGTCTTGTCCAGGTCTGTTGACATGTGTGAACTGCATGAAAGTGAAATGGGGAGCTATTCTTCAGGTGATCTCCACCGTAGCCAAGGTCCTAGCTCTTATTGTCATCATTATTACTGGCCTGGTAAAGCTGGCACAAGGTATGATGTCCTCTGTCATGCAAACTACTGCAATACTATGCTTTTGACTGTGTTGGAATACGAAGTAAACATTTTGAATCAAAAGATTTAAGACATAATCAGGGCCAAAATAACTTTCATCTAAACTGAGAAAAATTTATCAGTTATTCTTTTACATGCTTTAAAACGACACCATGCACTGTTAGACAAAAAAATAGTTACTCAAAGTTTTTTGTTGTGCAAACTCATCATTAGCGCATCTCAGAGCTATCTCTCACAGAAACACCAACTCATTGACTTTTCTCTTGATATTTCTCTTATCTTTTGTTGACATAACACCACATATCCGCATAACTCTGAAAACTGTTGGATAATGAGGGTAACTGAGCCGAGCAGTGACCAGGGACGCAGTTAAAAAAAAAAAAGTGGTGGAAACGTGCCTCACACTTTAATTTCCAATCCAATTTGATTCTCTGCAAAAACAAAAATGCGCCTGCCTTTTGCAGTGAGCGGGTGGTAATTTTGGACCCTGACATTAATGTAAAAGTTTGTTATACTGCTGTGTCTTGAATACAGTTCGTCAATTCTCACTTCATTCATTTTTTTCTTTAATGAGCGATTTGTCCATGTGTGTATTTGTCCTTTTTATTGTCCATTTTCGTGAATTGGATTAGGCAGATAACTTAAAAGGTCTTTGTATGTCTGCAGTCTGTCTTGGATGGTGAAAGCAGAGAGATGAGCACTTCTCCCTGTGTTAATGTGCTGAGCCTGTGTCGCTGTAGGTTTTGATCAGAACTTTGAGGACTCATTCAAAGGCTCCAAACTGGACCCCGGTGACATGGCTCTGGCCCTCTACTCAGCTCTCTACTCCTACTCTGGCTGGGACACACTCAACTTCATCACAGAAGAGATCAAGAATCCAGAGAGGTACAAAGTCAGAGAGACTGCACAATGAGCCTGATTGTTTCATCTCTGCAGTTACATTGAACGCAGCTGTTGACTATGAACTCAGCAATTTGTAAATCTGACTGAGCCCAGTTATCAGCCGTGATCAGTGAAGAAAAGCTCCAATTTTTGTTTGCTTGCAATGTCATGTCTTTACGATACCAATAGCTGATTGTGATAGCCGGTTGAATAAAAATATCAGTTTAGTAGCAGCTTTTTGAACCAGCAAAAAATTACAGTGAAACACAGTTGATTGTGGAGACGGACCATAAACTCACAATAAGTTCGACACTCAAATCAGTATCTCGGTAAGTAAGCTAACAACAACAAAAATAAATTGACATTTGTATATGAAGCTGCAGATTCTATGCGGGCCTGTTTACAATTAAAATTATACTTGGAATTGTCACAAAAGTCACCATGCTTTCATCTTAATCAAAAGGAACAGTGTGTGTCGGCTATAAATGGAACTGAAGCACTTATTGTTAATTGTGTACATGTGAGAGAGCTGCAGCGCTTTATCTCAGCTCTCTAAAGGAAGCATTTAAAACATAACTGAGAGCTATAAATTAGTTGAAATCACTTCCTTTATTCCCCATTGTAGGAATCTGCCCCTGTCCATCGCTCTCTCCATGCCTGTTGTCACAGTGATCTACATCTTGACGAACGTAGCTTACTATGTCGTCATGGATGCAGACCAAGTGCTCAACAGTGAAGCTGTTGCCGTGGTGAGTATCTGAAGATTG
>CAAKHG010014623.1:45978-58974 GCA_901007715.1 Dactylopterus volitans
CCCCCCCCCACACACACACACACAAACCCCCCTTCCGTCACCCCTCGGGGGAGCGGGGGCTTGATTTTGCAGTGGCGCTCATTCTGAGAACCTTCCCACTCCATAGCAACGCGCCTCTTCACAACTGTAGCCTTCGCCGCCGCCGCCGCCGCCGCCGCCGCCGCTGCTGATGATGGCGGCGGTGATGCGGGAGGCAGCGTCGGGATGTAAAACTACATCAGAGGAGATTACATATTGCCTCAGCTCATTTTCCAGCTGTCAGCTGAATAAGTAGAAATGTCTTTACCCCCTCCCGACCCCCCCCCCCCCGCATCCCACCCCTGCTACTTCCATTTATTTTCTCTTTCATCTCTCTCCCTGCTCACCTGAACCTTCCTCCATCACCTTTTTTTTTTATTTTTTTATTTTAAGCCTGAAATAAATTGTTCACAAGCTTTCAAACTCGCACGGAAAACACAGGAGCGTGGATTTTTGGCCCTGTTTTTTTTTTTCTCTTTTTTTTTTTTTACACAATAAAAAGGCAGAGAGTGGGGCTGCTGCGTGGGCTGCTTATGAACACAGAGAACCGCTAATGGAGAGGAAGCCGCAAAGATGGTGAGGGAGAGGGTGGGGGAGAGAGAGAGATCGAGCTAGAGCGATGCCTCGCTGTGCCGGCGCGGTGCCTTTATTGCTGATGTTGCCGTGCAAAATTGTCAAAAGTGAATTCTTTAGGAGGTAATAACGATGTTTGCACCTGCAGGTATCCGACTGTGCCGGCGTTACTCAATCTAGGCAATTATCTTCCATCAAAAAGTCTTTTTTTTTTTTTTTTCCACACTCCCAATATCAACATTTTTGCCGAAAGGGGCTACAATCTGTTTATCATAACCAACACAGGGAAACGCGGCGGCATCCCAAGGAGAGCAAATGAGGAGGGGGCAGTAACGAAATGAAATAAAGATTTTAGATAGAAGTGCAGCGCAAGAGGGAAAGTTCTCACAAATTTGCTGTGGTGATAACAATCTCAGAAGCTAACTGCATAAGCAGATTCCCCCCCGCTGCCCTTTTTTTTTTTTGCTGGAAGCATCATAGCAGCAGAACAATATGCTCTGACTGATATTAAAAAATAAGACTGCAATGGTCATGCCCATGGCTGTTCGGCAGAAAAACTTAGCCCTACAAACGCTAACATGCAAACAAGTCTACACGCACTGTATCAAAGTTCTTTCCCGTCATATGCGAGTACGGCCCACATCTCCCATCATGCCCTGTGCAGCTCCATATCTCAGCTGTCTTGCTGTGTTGTCTATTCCTTTAGCAAGTGGTCATTGTAGGCGATGCACCAGTGACCTTTCATACCATCCTTTGTGCTAACCTTTGAATGAAATCCGCCGCAGGTCATCTGACACTACAACAAGTTTGTTTCATTAGAGAGTACCATTTAAAATGCAGAGGAATAGAGGTACTTAATATTAGCGCACATCCACCAAAACTATGGTCTCTGGAAAATATTGGCTGGCCGGTAAATCAGTGGGGCTTATTAGCAGTATTTAATATCGGTGCATATCAGCCTTTTTTTCCATCAATATCAATATGTCTGTGCAACGACAATTATCGGCTGATAATATCAGTCGGCCAATAAATCAGTCGGGCCCTAGTCTTAACTTTTTTCTTGCTTGCTAACGATGCTTTGCTCTCAAATTGGGTCCAAGTTCTGGCCTCAAGGTTCACTGAGTACCCGCCGGGTTCCCTGAGATCCTGCTTTCATAAGCATTTTGTGCTGAACAGCGTGAGGATGACTGGTCAAACTTTACGCCAGTTTAAGAATCTCAGGGCCAAGACGGGCAGATCTTGGCAATCTCTGAGTGTATGGCAACACTCGCTCATGAGCTCATGGTTCCCATGTCACTGGCTTTGGGCAAGGTTGACACTTCTGCCTTTGTGCTTTTCAGCAGAACTCCAGTGTTTTCATGGTGGCCAGGATGTGGCTTTATTGAATGTTCATTCCCTTCTGAAGGATGCCAGACTAACACTGTGTGTGTGTGTGTGTGTGTGTGTGTGTGTGTGTGTGTGTGTGTGTGTGTGTGTGTGTGTGCGCGTTTTTGGGTTTTTTTTTTGTGTGGGCCAGAAAACGAGAAGCTTGAACTCCTGCTGGCTTCACTGGATGGGAAGAAACATTCAAATGCTGATCAACCGGAAAGAAGGCCTCGATTCAACTTTCCGAAGCTGTGGGAGAATCTCTGTCTCTCACCTACAATTTATTACTGTGACAAATGTAGCTGGGTCATGATAATCTTGTTTATTCTGTGATTAGATTTTCTCATTTAAGTCATAAGGTGTTAAAGCACTTTTTATTTATATAAATATATATATAAGTTTGTCAATTTGGCTCTCTGGTAGCTGTTACATCCCAGCAGCTATTCCACTTAGACTCAAAATTACACAATGATAAGCACAACAGGACACGCGACAACTACATTCATAATGGCGTATTAAACAGAAGATGCCTTCCAGACACGCTTTAGGGCAAACGAACATGTGTGTATATATGTTTTTTCCCCAAAAAAATAAACAGAAATCCGAGAACTGCAGCTTACACTCCTTTCTCAGTGAAATCCAGAATCATCAAAAGCCCCAAAAAACTGGAACTGCACGCAGAAATACGTTTACATTTCAAACATTTGCTTTTTCACTTAGAGTGAAAGGGAAGTATACTCGAGTATACTTCATATTTTCCCATTAAGTTTGATCACTTCCATTCTAGTTGTGATGTCAGGAATTGCGGTCATAGATCTTAATTTCAGATTTCGAAATTCTTAAAAGGTGACCGCTTACGGTCCTTAAAGGTAAAGTGTTTCACGGTGTGGCAACAAAATCCAGAAATCATTTTAAAATGACCCCAAAACAATGCCACTGTGGCTTATTGACGATGCGGAGGGCTCTAGCCTTTTCGCCGTTTCTATCGGTTTAAGTGTGTTGTGACATAAATTCTGCAGAGGATTTGCAGCAGCAGCATCTGAAATGGCTGCGACGGGCTTGAAACACCACAAATCCTCTCAAGAACCTACAGCTGATTGACCAAAACGTGGACGTATGTAGGTCATATGCGGATGGTGCATCCTCACACTCCGGGGAGCAGGACAGATGTGTGGTGACGGCAGATGGCATTATTTTACGATGGAACACACACACACGCGCGCGCACACACAAACGGAGGGAGTTTTCGGGTGCCCTCATGCGCGATGACGACCCGTCACTCCAGCGCCCGCCTCCACCCACGGCGCTCCTCCGACTGCCGGGGCAGAAAGACGCACGAGTCACATTTATAGTGTCCATTTCTGTCAAAAACCACCCACTTCCTGCCAGTGACATCCTGCGAAGATGTTGTTACACGTGTGTGTCTTGTGCTCTCAGAGAATTGCAGCTGCAATACTCACTTTGTGTGTGTGTGTGTGTGTGTGTTTTTACACAACATTGCCCAACCTTCCTTCCATGTCCACACCCAACTTCTCAGAAGCCGGGTTGTGATATGCCCCGTTCCCGTCCACTAAGTAGAATTAGTTTCGCAGATCAAGCGTGGCCCACTTCCACCTGCTCGCTCCGGATGTTTGATGCGAGTGGCGCAACGTTCACAGCGCCGGGTTCCTCGCGTCCTCGCGGGCAGTTCTGGCTGTCTAGAGTTCAGAGCGTCGGTGTTCTATTTTTTTTTTGTTTATTGTTTTTTTGACGGTTGACTTCTGCATTTTCTGGCCACCAGGTGTTGACCGATTGGGCCTCGCAGGGTGGCGTGGGAGAGGAAGCAGTGGTTTTCTGAGCTCTTGCCACCATGTTGCCCCACCCTGTTGCAAGCATCCTCATCGGGGCCTGGGGAGCTCCCCAGCAGGAAAATGTGTCCATGTCCCAAAAAAAAAAAGAAAAAAAAGTACGAGCTCATGCAGTCTGCTCAGACATGAAGATGACTTTATGGCAAAGCTGGGAAAAGTGTCTTAATTGCAGAGCCACCCAGATTTCACTCAAAATTGTTACCAAATTTTGAAACGCTGCTTTAATTTGAATCAGGGCTGGAAAAAGCGTGTTGACGATTTCGCCTGAAAACACAACTGTGGCTCAAAAAAAAAAAAAAAAAAAGCCATCTTCAACTTTATGAGTTGATTGAAAAAGTTTTCATTTAAAAATGAGATTCCTTCACGCGGTGTCCTACACACCCCTCGGTGGTTACATACCGTAGATAACATTGCGCTAACTGCAAAATCTACGAGATCGGGGCTTGAAACAAAGTCGGCGTCGTCATTAGCTGGTGACCGACGTAAAAGATCAGGTTTTTTTTTTGTTTTTTTTTTAAAAGGAATGTAAACGCTCTCACATCCAGTGATGAACAGGAAAGAGTTGCTGGTGTCACTCGACTCTGAAAGCTGCGGCTTTGACCTGAAGTAAAACTGCGCGGGTAGTAAATCCAATCGTTTCTCTTCTGCTCTCGTGTTTTGACAAACCTTGAGAGGCCGAGTTTCGCTCCTACTGCAGCCACATGTGCCGGCGCCGCCTCGCCGTGCGTCCGATTTCATATCTCGAATGGCCTGCTGGACAATTACAGCTTGCATTTAGAGCAAACATGCAAAAAAAAAAGAGGAAAATTTCCATCCTATGAATATCTGATCCATGTTTTGCCTTTTTTTTGAAGGGCACAGAGACAAATGGATAAACGTGTTGGTCTGCGGGGTAACTTTGTTGAGCGCCCCGGGTGCCTCTTATCTCCTCCCCTCCAGGTTTACCCGGCGGCAGCAGGGCGCAACATGGGCACTGCCGTCTCCGCGGTGCCAGTCCGCACAGCTGCCGCGCAGCGTTTGTATCGCTGCTATTGTCCGGTGCCCTCTGTGCACTCTGGGACAGGGACACAGGGGCGAAGAGTGATCGAGCCAGAGAGAAGGATTCGATTGTGGAACGGGGGGAGATGCAAAATGCGATGACGGCATGGAGAGACGGGGAGGAGAGCACCAAAAAAAGACGTCAAATTTGGTGGCAGCTAAAAGGAAGTTTCACGCTGGCCAGAAGGTGCCTGCTCGCATGATCCGCCGGCACAATGCACCGCAGAGTCAGGACATACAGCCACATCAGGATGAGGAGGTATCGATGTTCTTACAGTAGGTATTTCCACCTGCAGTTTCAGTCTTTTGGGGCTTTCGATAACATCGCTCTGGCTGATCGTTTGCCCCACCACTCTTCCTTCCTCAAACTAAAAACGCGGGACAAACAATCGGACGTCTCACCTGGAAGCACCGCACGGAAATAGTTTTGGCCCAGACGCAGTTTGTGCAATTCTGCTGCGCTCTTGTTTGCGCGGGCTGATTTTCAAGGCGAAGGACGTTTGACTCCAGGCGCTCGTGAGGCTTTTCGGGGGCAGCAGCTCACGCTGACTGCGCTGGTTTATGCGAGCGGCTCCCTTCACCGCCCCACCATTGTTGGTAGGTAATTTGGATGAGGAGGATTTTACTGGCTCGCGCTGTACCTGTGGTACATGTGCGAGGCAGGCCTACGGTGTCGCGCAGTTTCAGGATAAACCACCAGGTTCTGCGGTGTGTGTGTGTGTGTGCGTGTGTGTGTTGATTCCGAGTACCGCTGGTTGGTAACACAGGAGTCCATTTCACATGTGCTCCCGCACACATCCACAGTAACACTCAAATGGCCACTGCTTTCAGCCGGAGGGTCTGACGGTCGCATACATTGTGCTCACACAGGGCTGCGTATTACTTTATCGACGGTCCTTTTATTTGGAACCACAATGGCTTCAATGGCATCATGCCTGCTTTCTGGGCCCGGTGAAGCAGCGCGCTGTGTACCGCCTCAGCTGTTTTGGTGAGAGTTATGTGATCCTTTTTCTTTTTTGCTTTTTTTTAAACTAGCTTAAATGCATTTTTCTCGAGTGCCTGTCCTCAGCAGATCCTTCCTGCTTTGCGCAAAAGTGTCATCCTCTGCAGATGTTACATTGACTATCCGTCCACACCTCATACAACCCCACTTAAAAAAAAAAAAAATACCCTAACCAAAAGTATACCTTTTAACTTGGGAAAGACTGAAAATTCGAAAATAAATCTCTCCTTGTTCCATCTTATTTCCATTCCATTTTTCCTTGGTATTCTTGCACTGAGCAGATCTTTTTTTTGTCTCAAATAATGATGATAATAATAATATTAAGCTCTAAAGGGAAAAGTAAGATCCAAAAGGAGAAAACTGATTTACGTATAAACGAGCGTGCAGAATATCATATGTTCCAGTGACACATTTGAGTCTTACGAAGGCTAAAAGCTATCAGAAGCCTTTTGAGCGGTGCGAAACAACTGCGGCTTCTCTTGTGTTTCTACTGTCGCTGTCAAACTGGGCAGGTTCACTTGAAGGCCGTTGTTTTTGACCGTTGTCAAATTATGTGAGCAACTACATAGGAAAAAGGGAAGGAGGAATGGCCTCGGCACGGTGGTCCTCCCAGAATTCACGGGAAAAGTCGTTAACGTGTCGTAACTGCAGCTGCGTAGCACCACGTGTACATTAGCGCCATTATGTGGTCACATACAGTGGAGTTAATGTGCACGCCCGTGGACCTGGTGGCTTGCCATATTTTATGGTCGTCTTCCATCAGACACATGATGTCATACCACACACACACACACACACACACTCTCCATCTCTCCCAAACTCTCACACGTGCACCTCGAATGAGTCACAGAGTGCTATGGCAAATTGGATTTACCACGCAATGCCCTCATTATTGTTACCAGGGTAACCAGGCATCCCTTCACAATCATCCCATTTTGCCGTCCCTCTTAGAGTGAGAGGAAAGCAGGAATGATTGAAGATGTCCAAAAGAGATGGATGGATAGAAATCATCCTCTCTGGCGCTCTTTTTTTTTTCTTTTTTTTTTCCTCTTGACAAATCTGAATATGGTTTCACATGTTTCCAGTGAGAATCGGAGGCGAGCCGACCCGAGCAGCTCTTGTGCCATCCTCCAACAAAGGACATTAGGCTTCTCTCCTCCATCTTCCTCCCCGAGCAGCCGACGCTGGCAGAGAGGAAGTCACGCTGACTTCATGAGGAGTTTTCTTGCACCGGAACTCTCCCTCTGACTCGGCTGTCTGTGCGCCTGACGTCGCCGCTCGTTCTGGGCCTGCTGCGAAATGCTGTTGACTTCCCTGCAATCCACTCGACTGGTTAACTGGCTTTTTGATGCGCGTACAATATTTCCTCCTCTTCATTCAAACTTGTAATTTCCATAGCTTCAGTCCTGATCAGCGTAGTAGGTGTCCAGTTAGGGTTTTTAGGGTTTTTTTTGTTTGTTTTTTTGGTAAATGCTGCCCCGCTTGCTAAAAAGCAAGAGACATGAATATATTTTGCTTTGACCCTTTAATACAGCACAAAAACATGTTTCCTTTTGTGCCAATTTTACAAATCAATAAAGAAGAATAACGCTTTATGATTTGTCATAGCTATAGTGAAGGTCTGGTTAGGTGTAGGAACGACAGCGCTCGGTTAGGGTTTGGATTGTCTGGCTTGTGACTATCAGTTTGATTTTGTACTTTCCTATGTTCATAATTAATATGCCCGTTAGATACAGTATCATATGCCACTCAAATATCAATAAGGATCAGTTTTCCTGTTTGCATTACGACATGTCCTTTTTTTTTTTTTTTTTTTGCACAATATAAATTACCTAAATCTTGTTGCAGACATTAATCATTTTGGTGCACGCCAGTTTAATAAGCCTAACTATTTTCTACACCAGGTGATATGACAAACTCATTCTTATTAAACCAGGGAGGGATCCTCAAGTTGGAATAATTTAGTTTTCCAACGCATTCCTCTTTTTCATTCTTATTTATACACATCGGTAATCACCTTTGACCAGATTGGTCAATAAGGTTTCGAGAAGATGTACACTCCATTTATCAAGAATAAACCAAATTGTCACAATTATGTCATGAGAATCGGTTAAAAAAATATTTTATTCCAACCTTATTGGATACAGTGTATATGAGTTGCTGGACAATCCGGCATGAATTTAACTTGAACAAATGTTCTGTGCATTTTGCTGCATTTGGCATTTGAAAAAAAAAAAATGGGAGAAATTAAAAATGTTAATGTTTAGGTTAGATAATCCTCTGATGCAAATTACCCTATGGCTTCCTTTCAATGCATCTGTGCAAGAGGCAGACCGGCAAGCAGCATAGAATTAGCCAGGATGCTGGTGAGCTGCTACTTCCATGCTAATAACTGATATTTAAGGACGCAGTACCACACTGATGCATATTGTCAGGGTCAGAGGAGCGAGTGTGTGTAGGAGGCTGAAGCCGCCTATTCAGCCTCCTGGGAGACTCATCATCTGGCTCGATTCAGATGCCAAAGAGCTCCATTGTTTGACCCCATTCAAACAACACCATTGTACTGAGCGGGTCTGATTGTGCTGCTCTTTGCTGCGCCGGACTAAACAAGTGTGTGTGTGTGTGTGGTGGTGGTGCTGGTGTGTGTGTGTGTGCGTACTAATCTGTCTGTTTGCATGCGTCGTGTTTTATTGGTATTGTCTGCGAGCGCTCTGTGTTATTATATGGCCGTTTGAGTGCCTGTGTGTGTGTGTGTGTGCGCGCTGCTGTGTGTTTGCACCCCAGCAGTGAGCGTTTGCGTTTCCCGTGGCGGGTGGGGGGGGGTTTCTCTGCTGGTGACAACAATGTACCCAGTCATTGAAATGCAGCAGGGCAAACGCAGCCCAAGGGTGACCCCGTTTTGAGGCGCTGCTGCCTGTTGAGGAGCTTGTGGTCAGGCGCTGCCTCTGAGAAAGCGGGGCGGGAGGGGGCAGTTTAAGATGAAAACAAAAAAGTTGCCCATGTTCATGCCTGCTTCGATTTCATGAGAACAAAGGCCTTTTTTTTTTCTTTTTTTTTTTCGTCGTAAATAATGCGATTGTGGGTCTCTCAGATATGCCTGATACATAAATCATGGCAGAAACCAGAACATGTGATGGTTTTAGGACTGAAAGCAGATGGGAGTGGGACGTGTGCGCGCAACACAGTGGGCTTTTGTTTGCGTGCGTCACTGCTCTGTGTGTTAGCGCGCGCCCTGTGCGCAGGTCCACCGGCGCAGGTCCACCGGCGTAGGTCTCCGCTGCCGCTCGGTGAGCCTGAGCGCCAGTCAGTCAAAAACGGTGAAAACGCATCATTCAGCCCGACAGCCGCGAAACGCACGGTCATCTCATGCTCGCTTATTTTTTTTTTTCTTGCCATTTTAAGACGGCTGCGCAGTATTTGCAGTCTATTTAGAGGCAGCTAAATGAAGGCGTCTGCGGGCGTTTGGCCTGACATCAGTCCTCTGAGAGCTGCATTTCAAAATTCTCTGCAATTTCCTGTTGCTGCTGGGAAGGTTGCATTGATCAGGAAGTTTGCAGCCGTCTGATTGGCTTCAAGGTTCTTTCTTACCTGATGATGAGATACACGCAAAGTGTCGCTTCCACTTCTCCTTTTGCTTTGGTCAAATCTATTCATGCTGTTGCTTTTAATGCTGCAGCCTGAGACTTGAGCCACCCCACCCCCACCCCCGCCCTCACACACCCAGTTTGTGTGACACACAGTCCAAATGACCTGCCGTGAATGTGTCCGTCCTTGTGTGTTTGACATGAAACTAATTTGTTTCATTGCTGATTAATTGCTGATCATTATGTCAGTTAAATTTCAGAAAATTCTGGCATACTCAAATTGCTTGTTTTGTCCAGCGAACAGCACATTCTCACATTTGAAGAGAGAAAATATTGAACCTTGCTTGTATGAGGTACTGATGGGTAGTCAGTGTTCTACCTGCAGTAGATGGTCTGTGCACTCATCTAAGAAAATCTATATTGGCCATATTTTAGCTTCCTCGCAGTATGTTGCCATCGCGATATGTCGGTAACTCACCAAAACAGCTGATCTGGCAGTGTGCCGCTTCACTGCGCCAACGTGTAGGAACACAGACATTGTGGCAAAAAAAAGTAGATCTAAGTAAAAGAATGGCCTGATCGCAAGGGAAGCGCTAAAGAAAATGTTCAAACTGTTTCAAAAACTTAAATATATAGTGGTTTATTTTAGGGGAGGCTTTTTAAACCAGCTAAAATGTCCATCAGTGTTTCATACAATCCACCTTCGAGCACAAAGCTGCTTCTTCTTCGTTTAAGTGGGTTTTGCAGCACTTGCAGGAGAACATACGCGCATGCAAGCACATGCACACGTACAGTGTCTCGGGACTTTCTCATCCTGAGCTCAGGATCTTCCAACATCATTTATGGAGCGAAAACAGCCGTTTTGGTTGGATTTTTTTGGAAGCATTTAGCTTTATTTGCAGTGATTGTCGTGAGTTGTGGCCTAGTCGCTTCTTCAGAGCATATTTGTTTCCAGTTTTAGACGTCATTGCATTTCAGTAGACATCAAACACACAAGCCAACACTCTCTAGATGGATGGCTAGAACTTTATTGATCCCTTTGGGCAGGTCCCCTCAGGGAAATTTAAAAAAAACAAAACAAACTCCAATACTAACAGAGGTAATCAAAGTTGAAACTTTTTCACTATCCCCTTATAGTGGCCCCAGGAAATTAACAAACACTCTTGTGGTTGTACATTTTCATGCATCGCTGTCAGTTCCACAAACAACGAGGCGAGAATGTTGAGTCCAAAGTGCCTGTTAAGTACATCGCATCGATTCAGAGCCCACATCCCGGTGGACGTCATGCATCCGAATTGTCTGGACTCGCCGCAGTGAAAATGAGTTTGTCTCAGGGTTCGTTCCCTTGAGCTTCGGCCTTTAAGGAAGCCAGCGGCAGGGGAAGAGGAAGTCTGAGGGAAAAGTGATAATGAATTGACTTGAGGCCTAGTTTCTATTTCGGTGAAGAAATGGCTTGACTAAATGGGGTGTGACTCGGAGAAGCTGCGCAGGGAGGACAGATGGAGGCGTGGCGCGGGATCCAGGCTGACGTTCAGTGCGCAGCTGCTTTTTGGTTCCTTACTTTTTCATGTTTGGAGGGATTAAGAGACGATAAGAGACGAGGCTACATGTCGCCAGTAATTGACTGGACATGAGACGCTTGGGAGGCGTTGCCCTCCTGGAGTTGGTGCACACAACTGTTCCTCTGGAATAGCTGGACGGCCTCGAAGTATGCAGGCGGTCTGCTCACGCCGAGGCTGCTCGGGAGGCCTTTTCCCATTGTTTCTAGTATAGATAATTCATTTTTGTTTCGTTCACAAGTTGCACCCGGTCACTCGCAGGTGCGCCAAAATGCTTTAATGGCCAAAGCGCAGAGGCTGAAGCTGAGGTCATGACGGGCAACGTCGATGCACCACTCTGATCCAGACTCGGATGTCTGGCTATGTTAACAAGACTATCGGCACCGTGATCTTCATCATCCTCTATCAGCATCATCCTCATCACGCTAACACGCTTGCTTGCTCGTAGGATGGCGGAGTTCAGCCTCGGGGTGGATAGTAGACGTTGCCATTTTCCCATTGTATAAAATATAACAGCTGGTAGGTTTATCGTGGATCACGTGCGATTTTGGTTACTTTTTACTATGTTTAATGTTTAATTTGGACAGTTTTGTGTGTAGCTTAGAGGGTGAAATTATAATTTTCTAGTGTAATGTATTAGATGTAAGGATTGTTCAAAGAGGGGTTTATTCAGGCCACTGAGCCATTTCCTCCCATAAGACTCCATTTAAACAGAACAGGTTCTCGTCTGCCTTTGAGGACCGCACGGTTGATTTACTCTACGTTTTCACCGATTACCGTCTCCTCAAACTTAGTCAGACTGTCCACACTGTTGTTTGATCATCACAAAACGCCCTGCTGGGTTTGCCGTGGTAAAGATGCACGGCACATGTGAGCAGCGGGAGACCGAGAACGCAGCTCCGCGGCGGCCTCCAGACGTTTGCGCTGTCAGACTGACTCAGCGAGAGATTGTTGTTTCTTTCTTGGTAAATTCACACCACTGGAGCAGCTCTCAAACGTTGCTGCGCTGCTGCGAAGCTCTGCTGATGAACTTCCTCCACTAAAAATAACACGATCCAGTGATCTGCCTGGCAATTGGAACGAAGCCTGAGGCCAAAAAGTTGCTACATTCGAGACCTTCTTGTTGATGATGTTCAGATCAAATGATAAACAAAAAAAAAGAGGAATACATTTTAGACTCATTTAACAAGGAATCGGTTATCATCTATAAATGTAATGGCATTCTATTTACATGGCTACCTGCTTACTATGGATAAATGTGGGGGGGGTTCAAAAAATGGTGGTAAATGGTCAAAAATGACTTGTGGAGATGCTCAAAAGCTCCCAAATGTTACATCTATGATCCCCCGGACAGATATGCAGAGACTAGATCGGAGTGTGTGTGAATAATTCAGCGTCAGGGCGGCTGGATGAGCGTGTTTGTTCTGTGCATCACGAGCGGCACCATGGAGACTCTCGCCGGCAGCAGGTGACACCAGACGTTATCGGCGTCACTGAGGCCCTCCGTGTGGGCCGCGATTTAAAAAAAAATAGAGTGGAGCAATCGGTGCGTTCCCATGATTCTTAGCGTGCTATGAAGCACTGAGGAGTAGAGCCAGCCTCACATCTCTCAGGCACCATGTCACGCACACACACACACACACATTTTCACACTCGTTTTAAACGTCCCAGCTGACTTAAAATACAGAAGCTAATTATTCCTGTTAATCACCAGCAGCTCAAGCTGACTCACCGCGGAGAAGTGCACCGTGCATTTGGACACACAAGCATGCCAGCACACATGCGCGCGCACACACACACACACACACACACACACACACACACACACACACACACACACACACACCGACCCTCCCCATATGGTACTCTCTCTCTCTCTCTCCCTCTCTCACACGCACACACACACGCGCACGCACACACATAAAGCAGTGTGTATGGATTAATCAAGCAATTAAGGGTGCCGTTTTTGTGCTGGCAACATGTTTTAATTTTGTTGATGCATTTCACTA
>CAAKHG010014624.1:0-34836 GCA_901007715.1 Dactylopterus volitans
CTCTACACCCCCGACTCGCCGGCCGTCCGACGGATCATACGGAATGTAAGCCACGCACTTCAGCTGGATTCCGCTTTACTTACAACGTACAGAACATAAGCTGTTGTTCCCCTGCGTGTGTGTGTGTGTGTGTGTGTGTGTGTGTGTGTGTGTGTGTGTGTTAAGCCTCCACATGTCGCGTTTGTGTCTTTGATGATTCACAGTGAGGCTCCACCTTTGGTTCCGGTGCCCTGTTAGGCGCCGCAAATTACGGACGCGCGAGCATTCGCTCCCGAAACATGCAAAAAAGCCGCTTTACCGCATGTCTCGTTTATGTTTCGCGCAGATATACCGAAGTTCCTGACCAACCACACCATTTATTACTCGTGGGAGGGGAACCCGGTGAACATCAGCTGTGATGTCATGTCCAACCCCCCTGCCACCATGCTGTGGAGACGAGAACGCTTCACCATCTCCGTGGAGGGGACCGCCAACACACGGATACACAGCGCCGAGGACAAATCTGTGCTGGAGGTGGGTACAGTGCCCTTCCAACCATGACAGGAACGCACTCACACTGCTCGCCGTTGCGTCATCAAGCAAGCACTTAGCTAATCGAGTGGTTTGGGCTCCAACGACACATAATGGTCTTACAGTTGAGAGTGAGATATGTTCTAGTTTTTCTCCTCTTTTTTTTTTTTAACCTGCATTCAGGGGCTCGCCCAACCAGCAAAGAAAAAGCGTTTCTGTCCACTTGCTGAGCGTTACAGCAGGAATATACCTTGATCACGGTGAATTCTCGTTCCTTATAGGCCCGGCAATCTCGCACTAAAACCCTTCCACGCACAAGTAGTTCTGCTTAAGTTTAATCACTGCGAGTTAATCCACAACCAACCTGTAACTAATGAGCACGAGCTTTGTAATCAGCTGAGTAGCCCACTTGATAAGCTAGGCTAAAAATGGCAGGAAAACACACCAGTGGCTGATTTTAGAATGCCTTTATTTGGAGATTACAAGAACTACAAGAAGACTGGGGCGCAGCAGAAGATGAAACAGAGAGTAAAAGAGCGCGGTTGCCATTAAAATAACCATAATAGCAAACATCAGCCTACTGGAGATCGTTTTGACCTAAAAACAAGCTTGAATTCAATACTCGCGACAAGTTATGGTGTTGCAGCTGTAACCTTCACTGATCTCGAGCCACTGGAATTTCCAACCTACCGTGACTAACCGGCTTGGATGTTATGGGACTAGAATTAGTAGTAAACAGTAAGCTCTTGCCTTATTTGGTTTTCATGCGCAAAACTCTAACCATCTAATGCACACCCAGGTGTAGATTTTCCCTTACTTATGCCTGCTACTGGTGCTCATGAGCCTAATGGAATCGGTTAGGTTTTAGGGGAAAACCCTCAGGTGAAATTCCCTAAAAGGCCTTTAGAGCTTTGGCGTATTTCTCAGTGGATTCATCACGACTAACAAGCCCAGAATCCGGGTGAAGCCGCTACAGTTAAAGATGCTCGGTGCAAACAATTCCCTCCCTTTAGTTTGTCCCAGCCCTAACGTGAGATCTTTGGGACAAATTGGCAGCTCTACCACTTCTGCTGCAACCTCGACAGTGTCACTGCTGCTTCTGGGGGGGGGGGGACAAAAAAAACCACAGCAACTGTATTTTGTTGTTTCCTCCAAAGCCACGCTCTGATATCCATCCCTGTTCCTGAGCCGCTTTCTGGCGAGGAGCGCCGTAACAAAAACAACAACGGATAAGGAATGTTTAGTGAGCAAAACTCACCCGACTTTTCTAATCACATGGTGCAGAGCGTGCCGGGAGTCCGCTTCCCGACAAACGGCGCTGTGCGTGGTTCAGAAATAGCTACGCATGTTTCACACCCGGATCAGACAAAGAGCTTCAAATATCTTACTGAGGAACGTTTCAAAGGAGGCTTCTCATTACTGTCGCGCCTGTGACACCGTCAGCCAGCAGTTTTGTTGTTTTGCTGTTTTTCTATCGGGAACATACAACATCGACTAATGACTACATGCAGGCATTTGAACCATTATTGATTTTACAATGTTGTTCAGTCATCAGGACATTTCCACCGCTTGCATGCGTGCAGACCTCAGCAGAGATGTGTCTTTTCGTGCCATTGTGCGCAGGTTACCCCGATGTCCGACAGGGACTTTGGGCGCTACAACTGCACCGCCCGCAACAACATCGGGGTTCGCTACCAGGAGTTCATTCTGGCCCAAGCAGGTGAGCACGCAGGACCGCTGGCGTGGCTCTTTTTCACATGAGCCAATGACTTTGTCGGCTTCACGCCCCCGGGAGAGTGTGCAGTCCGAGATCACACACACACCCCTCGCGGTGACTACTCCGTAACCCTCCACCACTCTACCGATGGTAATACCCTGATTTGCAATTCTCGGGAAGATAAATTCCACTAGAACTCCCGACCCCTATTCAGCCCATCCTAATCTCAAATAGTGCCGGCTGATTTACCATACCCCTCGCTATTTACTGAAGTACCCCCTAATTTACGGTAGCGCAGGCTAATGCACAATAGTGCTGTCCAATTATCTTTAGTGCAGATTGAATTGCTCCGGCTAAGGAGAAAAGCAGTGGGCAAAAAGCTGACCTAATATGTCGTCTTGTTGAAAACTGCATATTTTCGACGTTGTTTTGAAACTTAACAATTTTGCACAGGAACACACACACACGCAGCAATGGAGAAACAGAAACTGCAAAACCCCATCAGGTCTTTGAATGCTGTAAAATAAAAGTGAATTTTAGTGCCGAGTTGTTTTTATTATTATTATTATTATTATTTGGTAACTATTTGTTTGTGGTGAATTGAGTTTTGGTTGGAAATGCTGGCATCATTGTTGATCTCCACAGTTCTCAAAGTGAGAAATGCTGTTACCTGAAAAGCGCACATTCATCAGTCTGCAGCTAAAACAAGTTCAAGGATGAATGAAAGATGCAGCTGAGTGATGTAGCACCTTTCCTCGAAAATTAAGTAAATTATGTTAAATTGCTTTCAAGGGCTGGACTTATTATAGCAATAATGTCCATCTTGACATTGATTATGGTTATGACAGTGATGTAATAGGTTGAGGGGACAGTTGGTGCTGCATTATGAGTGCCTTTATTTGCCTTTTGAACTAATCCATTAGTATTGTTATTGTGCAAATACCAACGCGTTGGAAGGTTATTTGGATATTAGCAGTAAATGAAATGTGCTTTAAACCAAATCAGCTCTTTGGTGTGTGTTGCATGCATGTTAGCCTAAATGTAATTGGGAGCACGGACATAAATAAAAAAAAAATAATAAAAAAAAGGCATCATGACAGCAAGGGATAGTTATTGGTTGGCTGCAGGATTTGGCAGAATGTTTCCACAGCGATGGTCTCTGTCATTCTAGGTAGTTTTTATCACCCGGCCGTGTGTTGAAGAGTTAATTTCTCTGTTAATCTAGTGCCATAAAAAGAGCTGTGTCATCCTGACCGACAGCCATGAGGGCGTTTGCTGCCTCTGTCCGGGATTGATACATAGGAAATGAGCTGTTCAGCAGCAAATCGATCACTGACGATCGGGCCGGACAGGGACTCGAAAGAGCAGCTTCATTTCCTGAAGGCCACCGGGCAAACTTCTGCCTCCAGATGATGTCAGACGCGCAAAACTGCAGCGTCCTTATTGGACGGAGGAGATTTTGCCCTCATTTTCGTCGGGGAGTGGTGAATGAGGAGCGACGCGGTGAAGATCATGACGTAGTTCATGATTTGGAGCGCGACCTTTACATTTAATCACAGGCGTTTCCTATCACCGATGGTTTTCACTTTTTCAACAAATGGAGTTAGCACATGATCTGCCTACATTAGCGGCCATGAATCCAGTTTCAACATACATTTTGTTGAGGGTCATTTATCTCTCATATTTCTTTCAGTTCAACACTAACTTATGCACAAAACATTTTTTTTTCTTTAACTTTTTTTGACACAGTTGATCACATTTGTCCTCCTTTATGTTCACGCTGAAAACAAGCACTGGGACAGCTGTGTGTGTGTTTGAGTATTTGTCTTGGTTTTCCAGATGTACCGTCGAACCCGTACGCCGTGCGCCTGTCCGCTGTCTCCCAGCGCCTGGCCACCGTCACATTCATGAAGCCGGACTCTCATGGCGGCGTGCCAATCAGCTACTATCTGGTCCAGTACAAGGAGGTGGGCTCACAGGACTGGAGGGACGTCAGGTCGCACAGCGTCCAGAGTGAGTGGTGCTACCGGCCATTTCATAGCACACAGGGTTCACGTTCTTGCACCTTTTTCCCTTCGAAGAAAAGGGCTTAACGTGATCTGATTTCTCGAGCAACGAGGAACGCAACTCTGCCCGTGACTCCATCATTGTGCGACGACGGCTAAAAGCCCACTCTGATGAGTGAGCCGGTTTAAATCTGCCAGATCAATGAGAGAGCCTCCGTCTGTTCACGCGCTCGGCTCATTTCACGGGCAGAGAGGACCGGTTCAATAGCATAGAACATGTGAGTAGAGGCTGGAGGCATTGATCAGAATCGGTAGTCCAGAGGCGAATACCGTTTATCGACTTTGAAATAGAAAACCGGCTCATTATGTCAATGTCTTCATCAGTTATAAGATTGTCAGAATTCTTCGGTCACTGACACAATGTGGATAAATCATGAACACGATATATATTGGTTTTATGGGAAAGGGTTATTGACAAGACCATTACAGACATTATAGCGTTTAAAGACAATTTCATACAAACCACTAATACAGAATTTTACATAGGCTGTCTTTGTAGGCAATGGCATGTCAGCCACTGGTTTCCATTCATTATCCTAGGCATGAAAATCAGATGGCATGAGCTTGTTTCAAACACATCCCAAGAAGTAATATAATGCACTTTGAAGGGGATGCACATTCATTTTCATAATCTTCAAAAGACAGCAAAGAAGCGGCGCCCTGACTCGCCTGACAACGCGATGTGATGCTTTACAGCGCGCCGCCGAGAATAGTTAGCAGAGGAATTGGACGATGACGCGCAATTTCATTAAGGTCTTCATGTTTCCGTGAAAGCACTTCTCTTGGCAAAGAATCATTTGTGCCGGCACTATTTTTGTGGGGCTGTCAACATGCCCTATGCGTCCAAATCTCATCATACCTAAAAAAGGCGACATCGCGCTAAGAATTGTATTTTTGACCGCTGAATCACTCAGCTGCTACTTATCTGAGTGGTGAGGTTAACGCCGTACTCGGCCGAGTCAATGCCGGCGTCCCCGTTAGCTCCACACACATCGACCGGCACCAATCAACCACGAACGGAAGCGGCGTGCCGCCCCATCCGTCACGCAGCCCTTAAAGACCTTGTCCCCGAGATGCTGCTGGGTCATGACAAAAAACTCCCAGGACAACTCGTGGGTGAGTGCCAGAGCCCATCAGAGCTGAGAGATCTCCCTATGCTTTACGACTCCAAATTGATTTCCGAGCCTGTTGGTGGAAAGTGCACCATCAGATGAAGGATGGATGGATGGAAAAATGGGAGGGATGATAAGCCGGTCCAACAAACCTGAAGGGCTTATCACTGATATCCCTAACTTCAGAGTGGATTACAACGTGGAGACGCAGCGAGGTGGCTCATGGGTAGCAATTAGAGCGTACAACTGCGTGTAAAAATGTACTGCGCAGGGATGAAGAAAAAGTAAAGAAGCAGAACTGTAACAAGCTTCGGAGGACAGATCCGAATAAGTAGAGTTTTGATTACAAATTTAAACTTGAATTTCAGTCTTGCTTCAAAACTATAACAAAAAAATAAAATTAAAATTGTGCTCCGGACTAATTACAATCCAGTAAAAGGCATCCTGTAATCACGGGAGCCACTTCAGACATCCGCAGTGTGGAAAACACTCGCAAGATAAACTCTTTAATATAATGAGATGTCTGAACCGGTTTCATTTGAATGCTTTTGCCCAAATTGAAATGTCTGCTTAAAGCCTGGAATGTAACCTAGCGCAGCTGCAAATTGCAGACTTTATTTTCAGTGCGGGGACCAAAGAACTGCAGCAGCACCTATTATTGTACCATTCAAGTATTTAATTTGTGTAAAAACAACTTTCACTCAAGCTCATTACACCGCCGACTCTGCTGGCGTTTGCAAGTCAGGAGGGTTATTCGAATAGATGACGGTGGGATTTAAAAAGGCAAGCCTAATGTGGTCTGATAATGAGATTTTTCTTAAATAATGGATGTAATTTCAAGTATATGTGCAAATGATGATTTAGCTGTCATGCTAATGTGAAGAACACTGATCTCGTGAGATCCGCGTTGCCTTAAATCTTTGAACACTGTCATATGTTTCATTCTTTTGCCTTCAGCGTATATAGGTGCGTCCGCTCAGATTAGTTTAGAGCCACTGGTTAAACATGGTCCACGTATGTGATTGGTGAGGAAACCGGTAGAATTAAGGCGGCATGTTCAATCCACGCCGCATGAGTCATGAGCAGTGGTTGACCTACTCAAGCGCTTTTTCCTTCTTTTTTTTTTCTTTTTTTTTTGGTCATGTGTTGACCTCATAGAAAGATTAGCGTGAAAAAAAAAATCCTGAAAAAAAAGAAAATGGCAAGCAGGGCTCACGAATATCAGTGTCGAGTGTTTTAAAAGCAATGAAACTTCTGAAGCCCATCACCTCGGCAAAGAAGATGACAACAGACAGATGGAGGGTCGGGAGGATCTGTGTCAGTGAGAGAAAACACGGCAAGAAATGTCAGAGAACACGGAAATCGTGATTGCACCTCGCCAGTCTTTATGATGACAGCCCCAGTCATCAAAGGCGATGATGGGGTTTAGATGAGAGCTCCATTGAGGCCAGTAGGTCTTCCACAAAAGCATTTTCTCATGAGCAAGGCCAAACAGCTTTCCAAAGTTGGAAAAAAAAAAAAAAACACTTTCCAAAATATTCCTGTTTACGTGACTTAGGACAATATCATCCACATGTGCTGACGATGCGTTTCCTACTCTCCAGTGACGGTGGTGCTGACTGGACTGGAGCCCAACACCACGTACGAGGTTCGGGTGGCAGCCGTCAACGGAAAGGGTCAAGGGGAGTTCAGCCACACGGAGACCTTCCAGACTTTGCCCATCCGTGAGTCCTCCGCCGCCGCCGCCTCCGTCCACGCTCTCAATCTCTTACGCTACGGGGTAGCTAGAACACCAAGATGTCCCTTTGTGCAGCAGCGACGGTGGCATGAATAGCACTGAAGTGTTTAATATTTCTTCGCTCAGTCTCTTGTCAAGGTTTTGTTCACGTGATATTTGGTTCGGCAGTGTCAATCATGGCTTCCCAGTTGCGTTGAAGGGTGCAGAGTTTAATATTTTTACAGCATTTGTTGAGTACGAGCACTTCTTGCGAATTTTTTGCGAATTTTGAATATCACAATTTTAAACTTAGATTCGGGTAATTTTTTTTTTGAGGGCGCTGGTGGAGAAGTGTGATGTGATTTTGTCATGGACTGTCGGAAGGTTGAAATTCCAATAATCATGTCTCTTTTTGTGGCAATGATAATTAGTGCAATTGCAGCAATATTCATTAATAGCAATATTTTATTCACTAGCTCAGTGGGTCTATGGGAATTAGACTGAGTTAATTGTAAGTTATTGGCACATACCAGCGTTTAAATAACGATGCTAAGGTCATATATTACAAGACCGTAAACATGATAAAAACAGCTATAAAGATGTATTGCAGCTGTTGTTGAAAAATATGGTCCCGATTTGATCAAATAGAATAAAAATATGCAAAAGAAATGCAAACATAGTGCAAAGAAATCTAATCAAAGCTTCAGCACCTGTGCAAAATGTAACCTATTATAGCCACCTTATGAAATCATGCTCATTCTTATGGCTTATATGGTTATAACCTCCTCGTATTTCACTGATATGAATCCAGATTATTGGAGCAGGAATAGATGCTGTCACATTTGTGTCTTGATGTTAAACGGCTGCATTAAAAAATATATACTGCGGGGGTTTTATGATAAGCGTTTTATTTATTCCAGCAATCTGGCACCACAGAACTGCAGTAAATCCAGGCGAGGCAATAGAAAAGTGTTTCCACTGTTTGATATCATACAGAGGCGCAGCCAGCGAGAATAAACGATAAAAAGAAGAGCCAATTAGCAAAATACAGTGAATAATAAGAACCTCCAGTCAACATTAGTCATAGCCAGGCAGTGGGAGTTGTCTTGTAATATGAGTTTAAGTCGGTTTAAAACCTTCTCTCGCCTTGCACTGCATCCTTATCTCATATCTCATATTGCCACCTGCTCCAGAATGCGCACGCGCACACACACACACACACACACAAACAATCACTAATGCACAGACAAAACACACAAAAGACATATTGTTTCAAGTCCCCCTCTGAATCCTTCCCTGTCCCGTCTTTCCCTCAGGAGAGCCGAGCCCGCCGGCGGTCCACGGGCAGAGGGGGATGGGGAAGGCCTACAGGCTGGGTCTGGTCAAGCAAGACGACGGAGGGATGCCCATCGTGGAGTACATAGTCAAGTACAAGACGGTGGGTACCTCAAGATGGCCACGCCTCCACTTTTGAGTCCCGTCCTTTTGAAGCGAGCCGCGCTCTGCTTAACGAACGCCTTTTGAACCGCTCCCCTGCCTGCGTTTGCGTTCGGCCTCTGAAAACTTCAACCCTCTTTTGCGGCAGCCTCTGCGTATTGATTTCCTCCCCTCCTCTTCTGGGCAGCCAGTGAGTTTATTAACTGCAGAAGTAGCCTTCATCTTCTGGTCAAAGTTTTATCATCATGCTGTTGTGCCGTCTTGAGCAGGAGCCACGGAAAATAAAAATTCTCCTTGGTGGTGTGTTCAATAACATCAGAGAATTGGCTGCGTGGTATTGATGCCTCAGTGTTGCGAGAGGTTGTATCCCAGGCCCGCAAATGTCAAGGAAGGGGAGCATGAATTTGATGAATTCATGCATCTGCGACTAGAATCTCAAGTCTGATGTAAAAATTAGTAGCGGCGTTGCTTTTTGAACTTACTGGGTGGCACGTGAAAAACTGAATGAAGCGAGGTTGCCACTTCGAGCGCCAAATGAACAAAAACGAGAAGCCGCCCGATACAGATGGTTCCTTTTCTTTCATTTTAATGTGCAATTTATTCATATTTGTGGTTAACGCCGTAACTCCACAGGATGTGACACCAGGAAACGCTCCGCTCCTGGAGGGACTGTGCACGAGTCATTAGTTTGACGAGCCGCTGCCAGTTGAGGGCAAAATGAATAATCTACTTAAGAATCTCTAATTTTTTTTTTGTCCCAGTATTACTTGCAAATCATGTAATGGTAAATGAGCACGCACGGGCTGTCAGAGTTCCCTCGTTCTTTTAAGTACTTTTTTTTGTGTTAAATAGCAAAAAGCAGCTTATCACCACAAGATAAGGCAAGCAGCTGAGATGAGTCCAGGAAGCAGAATAGATGGCACCCGTACAAAAACTCTCCACAGGACTAAGTGGATTTGAGCGGGTCCAAATCTCCCCCAATGCTAATGTATCCTAGCAAACATTCCTCCATCGCACGAGAAAGTGACAGCGATTAGAATTAATACTGCGGTGGATGAAAACATGCTGTGGAGGGCCACAAACCATCAGTGAGGCTTTTGAAGGCCACGCAGGAAGCAAGCGCATGGAGCGGGGGGAGGGAAAAAAAATCATATTCATACGATGATTCACACCCGAGCGAGCCCACGGCCTCATCTGGCATCAGGAGCGCACAGACGTTTCATCTTGAAGAGGAAGAGATGAACATGAAAACGGACCACAAACAAATGTTGCACCTTTTTGTCCTGTACCTGATTTGACTTTTCAATGCTCCATTTTGCCGTGAGTTTGAGGGTTCTGTATTGGACTGAGGCTTCGGATGTTGATCCGGGGAATTTGTTGGAGCCACTCCCCCAAGCTCCGGGGTCGCAGCCCCCAGCGCTCCTATCACCACAGAGATCACTTCTGTTTCGACCTTCCACCTCTCTTGTAGGCATTCCTTCAGCCCTTGGAACTTCTCCATTTTTTCATGTTCTTTATTGTTGATGTTGCTATCAGCCGGTATCACCATGTCTACTATTGCAGCCCTCCTCTGCTGTTTTTCCACTACCACTATATCCATGTGGTTAGCCAGCTGCTTGCTATTTGTTAGTCTGGAGTCTGAAGTCCCAAACATCCATTACCCTGTTGTTCTCAACCACCTTTGGTGATGTTTCCCATCGGGATTTGGGTTCTCCGAGACCACGAGGGATGTAAAAGTGAGAGGATTTGCGCTCATTGACCCACACAAGTGCATTTGTGTGGGGCACTTGATAGCAAATTCTGATTTAATCTAAAGAATTAGCAGATTAAAAGTGGCTGGTCATCATGTAGAAACCAACCCCTTGTCAAGTCACTTTTCTTTATATAGCCCACATTCACAAATCACATTGCCTCAGTGGGCTTTACAATATGTGCAGTGAGCAACATCCTCTGTCCTTAAAGCCTTGATTCAGGTGAGGAAAAACTCCACTAAAAAAACACATTTAGCAGGGCAAAAAGAAGGAGAAGAAACCTCAGGAAGAGCTGCAGAGGAGGGATCCCTCTTCCAGGTACAGAAGGTGCAGTAGATGTCGCATGAACAGAGATCACATCAGGAATTTGCAGAAAACAATGACGACACCTTGCAGCCGAAAATAAGATGCAGACCAGCGGCCAAAGTTGTAATTCATCCTTCCCCTCCTTTCCCCCCTCTCAGGATAAAGAGGAACAGTGGATGACCAAGCTCGTTCCGGGGGCGAATGATTACGCGATGCTCCAGCCGCTGCAGTGGAACACGCGGTACGAGGTCGAAATCACAGCCCGCAACGTCAAAGGCCTGTCTGAGCCCACCTTCTATCAGTTCTTCATGCCTCAGAAACCCGACATTACAGGTAAAAGCATGGTTGTGGTGTGATTTTTTTTTTTTCATACTGTTAAGCCACTTTTCCTCAACTTTCGTCTTTTTTAGGTGGTTCAGTTCCTTTTAAAAGAGTGTTTCTGAAGTCATTGTGTTAAACTGTTCATACAAAAGCAAGAGAGCAGTTTCAGTAGGGATAAAGGAGGCCTCAGATCGCAGCAGCCCTCGCTGCCGCGCAGCTTTTTGGACAAATGACGCCGCTGTCAGTGGAGAAATTGGTGCCTTCGCCTCTCCAGCAGCAGCTTTCTTTCTCGCGTGATTGTTGGAAGTCTGAGGGTCCAGAGAGAAGGACTTTGCTTAAAAGTTTGTTTATTGTGCGTGTCACTTTGAGAGGCCAAACAGTTTTTCCGCAGTAAAAGTCCATTGAGGCTCAGTTGGACACAACAACAATTACATTTGAAGAGCTGGCAGGAGCAAGAAAAAGCGCTCAAACTTATGCTACATCATAATTTCAACTTTTTCCAAAGTATTTAGGTTGCTCGGGGACACACTTTGCAACCACGGGCTGTGTCTATTTGTTGAGACCAAAGCGGGAGACGATGCCTTGTTGGGACTGAGTGACAGTGAAGGGCTCATTTCCACGGGTACGAGTGCCGATGAGCGGCTCATTCATCTAAGGGCTTTAGTGTCATGCGCATGCGAAGCAGCCTTCATACACGGCTCCACTGAAAACAGAGTAGGCTTACATCAGCCACTCATCCCAAATAGCTAACAATTATCCGTCCTCTATGAGATGAAGAAGTGCAACCGGTTTGAAAATATTTTCTAACATATAATTATGTGTTTAGGCCAAAGCAAATTACTCGCACCAGTGGATTACAGATAAAGTCGATTCGGTAGATGAGAAATTTTCAACCCGGGTGATTCACGAAAGCCCACCAGCGGCGACACTCTTGAAACAGTATGCTTGTTGAATTAGAAATGTGTGTCAGACCTGCGGTGGTCAATGATCCAAATTCCATGGAGGGGACCTTTTTTAAAATCGTTTCCTTGCCTGCTTGTGGGCAGACCGTAATAATGGATGATGATGATGATGATGATGATGGTGGACTTATTTGGGCATCAGTTTGATCCATTTGTTGCAGTTAAATCACAACAGAATCTGAAGTCGGAAGCAGCAGCCGCCCAGACAGAGTCCCTGGGGGTGTATCTGCCTCTGAATAATGTTAGGGACACGAACACGGTGGTGTTTTTTTTTTTTTTTTGTTAGCTCGGACTTCAACGTGCTCGAGGCAGCAGTGTGGTGGCATGGTTTGTTGTTAATGAAGGAAAGATGGTGGACAGAAGAGCGGACTGTCGTCTGGATCTCCACTTTTCTTTTCCAGAAAAGACAGGGGAAATATTTGCAAGGTGAATACTTGTGTTTATTTATGTTACTCGCCCAAAAATAACACACGTAATGCTGCATGTACACTTGGAGGAGTAACGAGAGGAGAATCCCTCTCCCTCCCTCAATATAGAATTTTTTTTTTTTGTTTAATTAAAACCGCATTCACTTTAAATTACACGATAGAGAAAAGGGGCGTGGCTACATGGTGATTGACAGTGCAGACAACCTGTAAGCTCAACGGCAGCAGTGCAGATGAATGGCGCGCTGTGATTTAGGTCCACTGGAGTTGGCCGCCGTCACTTGTTCGCCTGTAAACAACTTCTTTAATGATCGGTGGATAAACTGAACAATGCTCAAAGGATTCAGCTTTTCATTTTTACCAGTGAGTTGATTTTGTTACCAGTGTTTGTTTGTTTTTTCGTTTTTTTTTTATATGGCAAAATTTGAATGTCTGAGTGGACGTCAGAGAAGGTGATCCAAGTCATGTGCCCCAAGTCCTACATCACTGATGTTCCTAGCATGCAGCACCGCTCTCCCTCACCTGGTTGTTTTAAAGTATGATTTAAAAAAATACCACCCATTCTAACAGTGAAAAATGTATTGTGCTGTCGGCGACACAGAAAACACCGTGATGACCTGTAGTTCATTAGGTATATTAAAATACCTCGCCTCACTAGACCCGGTTACACAAAGATAAACGTTACCATACTTTTGGCTTTTATGCAGTTAGCGACTAATGCCACGGAGTTTACCTCAATTTATGGAAGGTAATTTTGTTAGCAGCAACTCCCAGTAAAAACAGGTATTCTGCCCGGTGCAGTCTGGTTGTCTGTATCTATCCTCCCATCATTCCTCCTCAGCTCCGCCCTCTTGTCCAAATATGGAAGGTCCTGGTTGCAAAAGTCCAAGATGGCGATGTCCAAAAGGCCAAACTTTAGGCTTCAAATTGGGAGTCCACAAACCATTGGGTGACAACACACTGTGTTTGTCCAGTTATTTTACAGTCTGTGGGTCCATCTTATCTCTGTTGAACCTGGTGTTTAATGTTCGAGAAAAATAAAGCCAGGATGTGCAGGAGTCTTTTGCCAGCTTATATTGGAGAAACACGCACACACGTATAGTACACACATATACAGAAATGCAAACAGATGCTTTGAAGTGTGCAGCAACATTCCACTTTGAAGCTATCGCAGAAACACACGCGTGCGCACACAGACGCCGACATGCACCGTTGAAATAAAAATGAGCGTTTCCCCCTGCAGACCTCGCATTCACATATGTGGGTGCGTGGGGGCAATACCAACAAAGGTTTCAGTGTTGCCCTCTTCTATGTTACCGCATCCATTTGTGTACTTATGGATCCAACATGTGTTTGTCTGTGTCATTACTGCATTGGGCTAAATGGCCAGTGAGAGCTTGTGCTGCTTTGCAAATAGACCTGGAAGCGGGCGAGTTGGAGAGGGGGGGGGGGGCAAGCCGGCTTAACACGGGTCTTGATTGGCTGTCCCGTCTTGTTAGTAAGCAGCGGTCCATTGTTGAAAAGAGGCCAGGAGAGTGTGAAGGGGAGTGTGGAGGGCTGGGGGGGTGTTGAGTGGAGGGGCATCTCTTTGCACAATGCGAATTGTGCAAAGAGAGTAACACCAGTGAGCTTTTCAGCTAAGAGGGCAATAAAGCAGCGTACAGCCGAGAGACCGAGCGGAAATCCGTCATGCCGCAGCCGCATGAATCGAACCCGCTGAACCCGTGTGCTCAAACTTTGCCTCAGTTCTCCGCACGCACACGCGCGCACCCCCACTTTGGGGATCAGCGCCAAATGTAGGTCGCGGCCCCGCCCTCTCGCGCGGCTCCACAATGGCGTTTTCATGTTTATTGCATTTTCATTAAGCGGAGACTCGATATTTCCCAGCCGCAGCCGTGTTCATTTGTTTGTATAATTGTGGCAAGATTATATGAATTAATCTCGGAAGATGTTAAGCCACACTGAATCGAATTGGATATCGGGAGAAGTCGCCCTCTCGCTCGATCGGCGGCGTAAGATGTGAGATATCTGCCAATCCCAATCGAGGGATTTCCATTTCCACCGCCTTGTTTTGATTTTCTCCCTCGCTCGCACTTGATGAAATAAGCATCCCCGCAAGTGTGTGCACAGTATAGAGTGGGTGCCTTCTATCTCTCGCCAACCAATTTCTCTCCTCAATTCTCTCTTTATGTATTATGCATTTGCGGAGTATTGAATGGAACTCCATTCTCCTCGGTCCTCTGTCCTATTTTAGTTTGTTACAGGCTGCACAACCTTCTTGAATCCTGTAAGAAAAAGAAAAAAATGCCATTAATGAAACACTGCCCTTGGTTCCTTTTCTATTTACTCTTCTTCTTCACACCTTTTTTTTTGTCACCTAATCAAACCACCTTCCTCGCCTTTTTTTGTTTTTGTTTTTTAACCTCCTAAATCACTGCCCTGCCCTTCTGCCCTCTCCAATTATGGGTCTAACCAAAGCTTTTCCCTTCCTTAACCTTTTTGGACTTCTTTATACCACTAGATCCTTGATGAAGACACTTTTTCATCTGCAAGTAAAGCGCTTGACAAATTTGTTAGACAGCCACCCAAGGTAAAGTACCAGTTAGAACAAGAATGAGGAATTTCAAAGTTAATTCATCTTTTTATACCCAAGTTTGAGCCGGCTCACTTGAGCGTCTCTCAGAGGTCAAATGAATCAAGCACACCATTAAACCGCTAACAGTGTTTTTTTTCTGTAAACAACCATAATTTGACATCTTAATCAAGAAATAATGGGGGTTTTTTCACTTCTTGCTTCTTTTTTTTGTAAAATTCATGGATAACGACAATGATTATATTTTGACATTACAAACATCATTTCGGTTAAAGAGTTTCTACACACGGGAGGATTAACCATTAGAGAAAGATAAAAAATGATTTCACCATCGCTGTTAAAGGGCAGCTGGGGCATAAACGCTTACATTGGGTGGTGTTCTAATAAATTTAAACACTGAACATACGAATGAATGAAAGTTTATTTGAAACATGTTCGAGTCACAAAAATAGCATGAAAAAAAGAAATCAAAATAGTCAAAACGATTGGAAACGATATAATCTGAACATGTCCAAAAGTGAGTTTATTTAACTCCAACCCTTCTCCATCTCTCAGTGAATTAAACTGCTGATGATCGAATGATCGTCACCTCACTTCCTGTTTCTTTTTTTTTTTCTGATGTATACATGTCCGCCAATGTAATTTAATCTAGATATTTACACATGTAAAAATATGCATAAATGTATAGGGTTTTGCTTGCCTTGAACTTTGTCGTCGTGTCCTCGGCTTCCTTCCCTCCCGTCATGCGCCATAAACGGCCCTGATTGAAAAACAGGCACAATAGATTTTGTTTGCCGTAATCTCATTTAAGCACTTGAAGAAATAATCTGCATTGCACCCCCCCCCCCGCGCCCTCCGCATCCACAACCACCACACCAGCCCCCCTTCTCTCCTGCAGGCTCAACTGAAACTTTCCTGGAAGTGGTGCCAGCAAATCAAAATGGGGAATGGGTACTTTTACAGCCGTCCATTACAGTAATCAGCTCCCTCATAAATTTCCAGAATGAAAGTCATTATTTTTAAAGCAGCCTAATGAAAAAGATGCATGACAATCAAGTCTGTTGTTCCAGCGTTTACAGGGTAAGAAAGTGTGCACAACCTGGACTCTCTGCAGTTTAAAGAAAAACTCTTTTTTAATTGTTATTAAACGTTTTATGATTCTGCCGCAACCGTAGGCAGCGAGGCAAAAAGACGGGACAACTGCAGAGCGTGTTCCGTGCAGCAAATGAAGACATTTTGAGGTTAAAAATGAGTCTAAATAATGCAGCTGTGTTTACTAACTCCAGTAAACAGTCTGTGAAGTGTTTGCTCCCTAAGATTCAGCTTTAGCCCAGAAGAAGATGCAGGTTTTTGTTGATTATAACCAGCTGACGAACCATTGCTCAACTAAAAATAACCCCCAACCGTCCAAAATTTGAACCAAACGTGGCGCATTTCCAGTGTTTTCTCAACAGAATGAAGTCTTTAATGGGGCGACGCGGGATCGGCGATGATGTTTACATGTTTGCGCGCTCATTTATTCATCGAACAAAGTTAATCCTGTCGAGATCAAAGGATTGTGTTTCTGAGTGCGCGTTTAACATCAGATAATATCAGTGTCAGGGTATGTTAATATTTGATCATCTACATGCAGGCAACAAACTTCCTGCTGAGATGAAGAGGAGAAACTCTTCAGCCACTCTTTAAGTAATGGGATTTAGGCAGTGTGTTGTATTTGCATGTACTATAGAGTCACTAATGACTACTTAGGTTACACTGAGCAGAAACACAGGGTTATGTCCAAATATTAGATGGAGCATTCACCATGTTTTATTTGCATGTCCAATTAGTGTTGATGGTGAGTGTAGTCAATTGAGGCAATAACTTGCTCAGCGTGGGTGATATTTAGCGAGAAAGCTGCGTTCTCCTGCTGCAGAGCAGCGTGGCTGGTGCCTACATGTACCAGGATGCAATGCGTGCGAGGACCTGACGCCCAAACCTCATTTTTACTTTTTTACAGTATACTGTTTTAATTTGGTCACTCAAGGCACCTCGTGTTTCATTTGCTTTAAATGAATAGAATGGGAAAGGGCTGAGGGTTTTAACATGTCATGATGAATTCTTGTGACTTTTCTTTTCATTTTTTTTTAATCGAGGTTATCAAACTATGCCGTGAATTTCAGTCGCTGCGCTGCCGTTTTAGCATTTCTCTAACTTCTCAAAATTAATGGACAGCTGGCGCCCAAAATCTGGATAAAAGCAGCGCTTGAATGAAAAGATGAACTTTCGTGAGGTGATCCGTCTTTTCACCAATGCGCTCTAAAACATTTTACAGGACAAAGAGTGAAATGTTTGTCCAGGTCTGAGTAGGAGGTGTTTTGTGCTGTTTTAAAATCCTCTTTGGGCTTCATCTTGGTTCCGTCAAGAGTCTTTTTATGCAGCTACAAGTTGGGAACTAACCAAACAATAGAGCCAAGGTATTCTTGGACATTCTTTTCGTACAGTCTTTTAATTCTGAGACCTGCATTTGAGAGTTAAAATGAGGATAATGTGGCAGGATTGAAAAAAAAGAGACCTTTTGAATTTGAATTTTAAACAAAAAAGCCATAGTAGATAGACTTAGATTAAGTAACCTTCGACAGCAGCAATTATAGAAGAGTGGGCCAAGTTTCTGCGAAACTGTTTGAGGAAGACAGTCAAGGACGTTATATTCTTCCACAGGTTCAGAGCAATTTCCTGTGATTTGTTTTAATCTGGCTCTTCAGGGTTCACATGCTTCCTGCGTACAAATGGACCAAAAGGAAGGACTCGCCCGCCTCCCTCAAATGAGACAAGATTTAATGATTATGTTTAAGTCTCCGAGGGCCTCTTCAGACAAACTCAGCACATCCCAACGTGATCATTTAAGAAGTATCCTTGCAAGGATCCCGCAAATGATTATATTTACCCGCCCCACAGACGAGCACCTGCCATCTCCCCGATCTATTAGCGCCCGTTCAGTCATCATTAATCGAGTTACTTCCTCTCTGATCCAATCGGGGGACAGTCAATCACTGCTCAGGCCTAATGAGTTTGTATTGTCAAAGCCAGAGATGTGTATGAATGGCTTCAGGTGCCACGCGAGCATTTCCGGATCTCCGGCCATTGAATGATACCGCTAATGGCCTCATATTTCAAGGAGCAATCGGCAAGAGTCAGTAAAAGGGTTAATAGAGCAAGGAAATAAGAATTAATGAGCACCTTGTTTGGAAAAGTTTGCGGAAAACTCGAATCATCACAGGACAAATGAAGAAAAACAGATATTTCACACACAGAAAGGATCGGTTTGGAGGTTGCATTAAATACATTATAATGTATACATTATACTCCTCCTCTTGCTTAGAATGTAAAGTTACTCCTACACACTGAGATCGATCATTAGAAACATCTGTCACACCTTCTATGACCTCTATAAAGTCATTAATTTCTTTTGCACATTGACGCGAAAAGATCTTCATGCGCAGTTGCTCGTTACTTACAAATTAACCTATAAAATGGATATTACCGATTGTTATCAGACCAGACCACCGCAAACGACGGCGCCTACATAAGGCGAGGGAGTCCGTACAGGGACGATGTCACGGTGCTGGATGGATTGACAAAGACTAGAATTTGATGAGACAATCATATCGTCTCAGTCCCTGTTCCAGGCCTCAACTTTCACACGTCCGACCGAGTCGAGGCCATCAACCAGCCTCTGACCTTATCACTGCAACCATGGCGACCAGGTGACAAGGTGCAGACAAAACAAATCAGTCGAGGATGGATGTGGACGCGCTGGCTCGTGGTCACATGACGGGCGAGTTGGTTGGCTGCTGGGTTTTGGCTGCTGAATTAACTTTGTAATTTTACAGTCATAATTAATATTACACCACACTAAATGTGTAGTGTAAAAAAATTTTGGCGCAGAAATCGGCAAGGCAATGACGGAACCTTGATTCATGTTTGACCCTGGTGTGTCGCACTGGATAGGCCTGCTATAATGACCATAATGTTGAGGCAAAGGTTATGAAAATTAGGTGAAGCGAATGTTCCAACTGGAAATGTTGAGTCCATCATGCATTGTGTGACCAGATCTTCTGCTCTCCATAGACAAGGAATATGATCCGTTGACTTTTGCCTGTGGACTTGGTGTGTACACACCATGAGGAAGCAGCAAATTCCAAGCCAAGCCAAAAGAGACACTGCTAGAAAGGCAAAAATATCATTAAACATCATTAGTGGGCCGACTGACTGGTTGTTGTTGTTGTTGTTGTAGTAGCAGCTTTAGGAGTTTTTTGGAAGTTGCTGCACTTTTTTTAGGTTAAGATAACGGCCATTTCATTGGTCGATGACATTGAAAACAGGTGTTATTCTAGTGTCGAGATTTGCACTTAAGTTCTCTGCATTCTGCTCAGACTTTCAACTTTGCTGTTGTACCTGTTACTGTTAGGATGTCCTATATTAGATAGCAGGACATAAATATGTTTGAAAATCACTATCACATCAATCTTGGCGCTGTAGATCATCGTTAGAAATGACTACTGGACTTACAGCAATATAGAAAGTCTATGGAGGACTCTGGATCAATGACCCTCGATCTTAAAAATACTCAAAGGTGATTCATCGTCATCAAATCTTGTATTTTTAAGAGCTACCGTGTTACGTTTGTGTCGATCGTGATCACAGCTGAATCTGAAACCCCAAGAAAAAACTTATCATGCACACACGCACAAGCAACACACGGAAGGAGTCAGATTGTCCGTCTCCCAACTGAGCCTGTCAATATCCCGCGTGTGCCTGCCAAATTGACCTCCGGCAGAGGAGCATGAAATGGGAAGCAATGCCGCTGTACGAACGGTCCGACAACAACGGGGAGGCGGTTAAGTCAGAGCAGTGGCGGCGGCGAGGACTCGCAGCCAATCGTGCTCTCCGGCTGGAACGGTGAGGATACACTCGCTGCTTCCACGGGCCAATCTCCCCGTTCCATGACGCTGTTTCCGAGGCAGCACCGGACGCCTTAACATGACAGCTGAAGACTTCCACAGCGCACACACAGAGCCAGTGAATTCGGGAGTTTTTGGAGCTTTTGGTTCGCTTTGTGTGCTTGTTCGTTCATAAGAAAGATCAAGGCGATTGATAAATATGCAAGTAAACCACGCTAGTTTCAGTGTATGACAGCATCATTGGAATCGCCTTTTATCTGCGGTTAAAAATTAGCCAATCTCGCTAACCCTGGCACATTGGCAGAAATGTCCTTGTAAGTAAATGAATTGAATTCAGGTTTTGACATGGTCAGGGGTTGGACGTGAGAATCAAAACATGCGTTTGAGATCAGAATCGGAATCGGCTTTATTGGCCCAGTTGGTGCACACAAACAAGGGACGGACGGTATGATGATGAATTCAACTTCACTCAGAACCTCCACGCACCCCCAAAAAATGGAGGATGTGATTTACATGCACGGTGCAGCCTCAAACACCCACAGGCGTTTTATCACCCTGACTTGTGGGTTATTGCAGAAATGCTTTTCACAGCCAGCGTTGCTTCTTGCATCAGCTTGGGTGCAGGTGGTCATTCGGAGCCGGAGGAGAGCGGCTGGCTCGCATTGTCCTTTTTTTTTTTTTCTTTTTTCCCTGAACTACCCTCCTGTAGAAATGACCAAACCTCCTCATCATACATGCTGTAGACTTTAATATAACAGAGCAATCTCCCTCGATAATTTGGTCTCATTTGGCTGCCATCAAAACAATTTTTCTTAACAGTAATAGTCCTTTGCGTCGTCTTGGCCTCTAACTTGAGAACAGTTTGACTCGTGGCTGTTTCGTCGCTGTTGTATATTAAAGTTACGCTGCGTACCTGAATTGCTTATGCAGAGATCCGAGCTGTTTCACGAGAGATGGAGGCTACGACTAGTACGTTAACAATAGAAGTGAGTTAATATTAGACCATTAAATTGTTTTCAAAGTACAACCTTTGGATTATTTCCTTCCAAAAAGTCACCAGAGCACCCGGCAGGCGACCTTGATTCCTTCAGTTCCTTCAGTGTTCAAAGAAATGTGACTAAATGGTTGACAATACTTCCTCCTACGCGAGTCTGATGGCTGAATCACCGAAGACCTGTCTGAAGGCGTCTGAACAGGCAATACTGTTTATTTCATGTTTTATAGTTCTCCATTTCAAATCATACACAGCCGTTTAAGATGTATCCTTTGTGGAGTTTCCGTACACGATAAAGCCACGCTCAATAAACCATTAGGGGCTTTTATTCTTCAATTCTTATGGCAAAATCGCAGGGAGAAAAAAAAACGCACCTTAGATATCGAACCATCCAAACCTGAGAACACAAAATACTGCAATATCAGACATCAAAAGGAGAGAAGAGAATTTTTTTTTTTTTGGAACCCACATAGCAAGCGAAACACAAAAATGTCAGCTCACCCCCCAAAAAAATAAAAAAAATTCAGTTTCATTTATTGGCGTGACACGCGTCAACAGGAGCGGACCGGATGGAAAACATAATAACACTAGTTCAGATTTCTATATGCTACGTATTCAGCTCTCACATAAATAACGTTTGCTTTCCATATATTGAACGTAATACCAGTCGTGCCGCGGTCTCCTCTTATTCCGTCCTGTCGGCTCTGATGGCTGGTTGCCTGCAGGCGGTCGCCTCAGCCGCTGTGCGACGACTGGCGACAACGGGCGCAGCAGCCGCCGAAAACAGTCGTGAGTCAGACGAGGGGAAAGGAAAACAGCGTCGCAACTCAAAAAAGTAGAGGACGTGGAGTTTTAAAGGAGTTCTTAACAGTCGAGGAAGACGCTGCCGTGAGTTGAAAGAACGTGCAGCAAAAATAAATTTTGGAACGGTGGTGACTGTTTAATTTTTCCCCGGGAGCTGCATGGGTTCGGAGTGAGGACTCATTCCTGTGTAAATCGGCTGTTATGTATATATACCAGGAAACATAACAAAACAAAAATAAGAACAATGAAAAAGAAAACATTTCAGGCTGCACAGGTTTTAAAAAATGACAAAATGGAAGTCGCATATTATAGAAATCACCAACATTTTCTACAATGTTACTGATTTTGCATTTCAAGTGACATGTCGTTTTATTTTGTTTTTGGCACTCAAGGCCACCGTATATTCACCATCCATCCATTCATCCAGGACCAACAGTCATAATTAATACATCATACAGCCCAGCAGTGCATCCCATCTTTATTAGTATTTCACTTCACAGTAGTTCAGGTTGGGGGTTTTTTTTGTTTTTTTTTTTGGCTTTGTTTCTTTTTTCTTTTTTTGTTTTGTTTTTGCTTTTAAACTGGGAAATGAATAAATATGACATGGCTGCGCAAAATGGCCTTGAGTGAACAAGCATGTAACATACCAATCCAACCTAGAACTGTCATGCCTTCGCTAAGCACTTTGGTGTAATTCTCCTCATTCATTGAGTCTGGTGTATTTATTTTTTTGTGTGTGCAGATATGTCACATCGCGACACTTCAAACAGGGAAATATTTCTATTAGTTTTGAATTCAGCCTGAACTCTGCGGTAACTCCTTCAAAAAAAAAAAAAAGAAAGAATGAAAGAGAAGTAATTGTAAGTGCTTACTTTTTTTCCAGCAAGAGACTGATGTAAGTTAACACTAATGTGAGATCTTAAAGAATGGATTAATATTTCCCTTCTCTTCTGAAATCTGCGATTGCTTCCGGAGGGGAGGGGGGTAGAAGGAGCGGGAGCGTCGTGGTCTGCTTCCTCTGTTGCTTCCAAGTAGCCAAATTAACTCAGATAAACTTTCAAGAGGTGAGACACAAAAACAGAAGCCTGTGGTGGTGAGAAAATATCGATCCGGTCCGCAGCATTTCAGTCCCCCCCCTCCCCCTGTTGCTCAGCATCGCAAAGTGTTTTAATTAGACTTCCTGTGCTGCGAGGGGCTTCCTCCCTGGCTCCGTTTGTCTGGGCTTTGACTCGCCGCCAGACGCCGCCGTCTGCGCTCTCTCAGCTCCGAGGCAGGAACACAGTCGCGGGTGCGGGAGTCATCTGGGCCGAGACGCCGTATCGCCTTCCAAGACACGAGTCGAAGTGTTTAGAAATTCACACTTCCCCACCACCCACCCGCCTGTCATTTTGACATTTCTTTTGCACGACTTAAAGGTTCGACTCGGCTTTAATATGAGGAGACTGGTTGCCTTGTGCCTCCTGCACCAAATTGGGCCACTTCTCACTATGGATGCTTAACAAATTTTATTAGACCACCACCCAATGTAAGGTTTATGCCACAGCTTCCCTAAATTAACAATATTGGTAATTATGGTGGTTAATGGTCAATCCACCAGCATGTAGAAGCTCTTTAACCATAATGCTAAAGTACAATTATTATTGTTATCCTTTGTTGCAACCCCGCAGGGAATCCCCGCTGACGTGATGACACAGAACACAACAGGGCAAACCTCGAGGATCGGCGCACCATGAATTTTTGAATTTACTGTTTTAGAAACAAAAAACAACAAAAAAAAATAGCAAAGCACATCATTATGCCATGATTAAGATATCAAATTATAGTTATTTACCAGCATTCCGGAACAGAAAAATACGTTTTAATGGTTGAGTGTTATGTTTGATTAATGTCTGACCTCTCAGAGACGCCCAGTGAGTGAAAATTAAATATGTATCTAACCTCACTTTGGGTGGTCTAATTAATTTGAGTACGTTTGCATGGCACTTGAAAAAAACAAATTATTGCCTTAATCCGGCTATAGCTGGACAGCTCAAGTGCATGTTAACACGTTAATCCGACTAATATCAGAGTTCTTGAACTGCAATTAAGACACCCAGATAATGGGTTTGGAATTCAATTTTCTCCGGCATGTATACACCTCAGTCGGAGTTCAGGTAGACAATGCATGTGCGCATGCTTCACGCCCCACGCGCAGGCGTAAGACCCCGGATCAAAAACATGCAAGAAAGCCGGTCGCAGGAGAAAAATGCAGGACAACCACGAGAGCAGCAGCAGCATGGCAGAAGCTGAAATGTCTTTTCCCATTCTGTGTTTGAAAACTCTTTCCCCCACCAGTCTGCGTCAGTAGCGGGTCAGTAGCGACGGCACAGAGTGGGGAAAAAAAAGAGTGAGAAAGGCTATTGTTGTAGGCATCCAGCAGCGTACGGTGTTCTTGTCTGCCTCTCAAAATTACCATGAGCACCTTATCTGCACAATAAGTAACATGTACAGTACGGACGTCCGTATTAACCTGCCGATATTACGCATTATGCCACCTAGTAGTGTTGAGGAGGAGGACACACTCCCGTCAATAATTTGACTTTCTCAGTTGCATGTAAACTGGGACAAGGACAGAAGTCCGATTAGACGCCAAAACCGGATTTTGAGCATAGCCTGATTAAGCTGCGCATGTAAATGTACCGACTGTAGCTGTCCGGGGTGCTGGAAAAGCAACAGCTCGAACAACATGCTTCCTCTGCATTTTATGTTGGTTGACTATTCTTTATAAAGCGTTTGTTTACGGTCATGATTCTGACCTCTTCTCAGAGGGGAATTGGTTATCCAAGTCACTCTGAATTATAGGACCTCAATACACAGAAGCACAAAACATTTCTTATCTCCATTATATTTTACAGTTCTGTTTTGTATACACCTCTTTTGCAAAAGATAAACCTTTCGCTGCAGTGTTTTTGAGGCGCTATCGGCCCCATTATGTAACCGTTATCAGTTGTTACCACCATTTATGAGGTTGCAGACGGGGCAGCTGCACCTACCAGGACGCCACAATAAGGCGCCCGTCGTCTCTTACGATAAACCGCAGCTGGATGCATGATCACTTCTGGATACACATTGCCCTACAAAACAAAAGATATCGGGCTTGAAAAGAACAATAATCAATGCTAAAATGTGGTTGGATATCGTCTAAGTTCCTGCTTTGGTATGGTCATAATTTGCATGGCCATGAGGGGGCATCTGTTTCTTCATCATGAATTTATACAAGATCAAGCAGGGCCATATTTCACACCTGTTATCTTCATGTCAGATCTGGACCAGATGTATCAAATATTTTGATTTTTCTGGATAGCTTTCTTCCCCTGTGCGAACATGAAGCCACGCCCACCAGAATATCACCCGGAGCAGCTATCAATTATGATTAAGATGTCACATCCCTTTTTATAGCATCAAATAATTAATTAAAAGTAAACCTATGAGAGAAATGAACTCTTGAACATGCATAAATGTCCTAAGTAGAACCTGAATTGACAGGCACCATTTTTAGTTAAACTTGCCTTGCCTTTTGGTCTTGTTTTTTTTTTTTATATAAGGCCATTCACACACCAGGTAACTCAAAGTCCTTTACAAAGGCAATTAACCACATTCAGTCAAGGAAAAATGACATTAAAATCATAGAAAAAAACTAAGCCATTAAGATAATAACAGCATTTAAAAGACGAAAGGCGATTAAAACGAGAGAATAAATAGTTCAGAACTGAAATGAAGCTAATACAAATGCATTTAGAATAGTGAAGAATTAAAATGATTAAAAGGAGTAACATATTTTTAAGATAAATAATAACTTTGATGATGAGCACTTTTAAGTTTTTAGTTTCCCTCAAGCCTCATTTGCTAATATGGGAGGGCAGGATTTATAACAAGTGCAGCAGCCAGCCGGGTTGATGTAAGTGCTGTGCTTTACATATTAAACGCTCCTGCTTCAAGAGTGCGCTTGTCAAGTTTGAGTGTGGATTCAGGATATCGCCGTCCAAAACAATGCAGCTACCCACTGTAAAACCATCCCAGAGCCTCTCACTTATTTACAGCACTGCGGATGCACCGTTTTTTTTTGTTTTTTTTTTACTGCCAAAGTCGCTCATGTTTACTTTATGTGCAGCAACACGCTGTGCGAAAGAGGAGACAGCAAAGGAAAAAGCTTGCTGATCTAAATCATCCGGGGCCTTTTTTTTTTTTTTGAACTCTGGGAGGCAGACCTCCAACCCTCTGCCCTCTCTTACGCCTCCTCATTAATATCTGAAGCCCCCTTTTTACCTCCAAGGCTGTTGAACACCCATATGAGAATATTCCTGAGTAGAAAACTTAATTCACTCTCACTCCTCCATGGCTGATTACTCCTGGCAAGGTCAGACCTCCAGCTGTCAGCAGTGATTTTACAATGGATGCTCGGTTTGCTTAACCCCGGGATAACTTAAAGGCGCAACTCTATAAGGTTGAGTCTGCCGGGAGCTTCTCTTTACACCGCCGCTTTCATTTTCTCATTACACTCACTTGAAAATGGGCCCCGCTGCTTGTTCCCGACTGAGCCGAGAGTTCGCTGCGTTTCCAAGAGCAGATTGCTGACCGCTCGAAGAGAAACTGTTTCAGCCTCTGGCTCGGAATCGTCTTCCCACGTGGATCCGCGAATGCTGCCAGCTACAGGGGCGCCCGGCGGACGCAGGGCGGGCTCCGTCAAGGCAGCGGCGGCGGTACCTTTGAGCCGCCGCATGGAGACGTCATAGCTAAAAAGTGGAGTGAAGCACCTCTGGGATCATGGATGCTGGCAGCTGGTGCATGATGGAGAAACTTGATGAGGCACCCGTGGGCAAATACAGAAAAATAAATGTTTTGGTCGATATCATAAGAGGCTGCAAAGCTTGTGAAATTACGAGTAAATCAGAGAAAAGCTAAACCTCCTCTTGTTGTGAAGGACTGCGGGTCTCCTTTTTCCTTATTAATTTAAGTCTTTCAAACTTCCTCTCCGTTGTCTGTAAATACAGAAACTTTGTGAGGCTGAAATTGATTTGTTTTGGAGGAGATTTGGCGGATTCATGCTAATAATCAGGATCCTTCACTGAGTTGAAGCGCTGTGGATTAGGACTTATCTATGTGCTGGAAACCATCCAGCTCGCTCCGGAGGAATTCACTGACCTTGGAGTGGAATTTAAAGTGGGAAGTTTTTAGGGGGTGAGTGTGGTCTTGTTTTGTGGGGCTTTTTGTAGTCTGGTTGGGCATCTCGCTTGAAGGCTCATTAGTGCTCCTTCCACTTACGAAAAATAGGTTTGTCCATTTTATCAGGATTAATCCGTCACTGCCCACACAACTCCATTAATATCAAAAAAAAAAAAAAAATCCATCTTCTCTGGCGTAATTTTTGACTCTGATCAGCGCCCCCCAGTGGTTGTATTGTTTAACAACGGACGTTTACGGGCAGTGACGAATATGTCCTCAGAAAATCGACAATTTATTGTCAGTGTGAGACAATCACGACAAAAGCCGTTTGCAATACTTGCGGTCGTCCGCCGGGGTATTCCTTGCTGCTCTACTGCCCCCCCATGACTACCGGAGGTACTGCGCTGTTGTTCTGTATCCATAAGCTTTCAACAAATGCACAAAAAAAAAACAAAAAAACACAAATTATTGACTGAAGGCTCCTTCTGTATTTAACATTGAGCAGCAATGAGCTGCTACACTTTCCATATATGGAGATGGGCTGACCTTCAATCAGAGGTCAAACTGTCTGTCATCAGCCATCCAACCTGAGGTCATTCCCTTAACAGGGGACACTGTGTGTGTTCCTTCTCTACACTTGACCTCTGACCTCTATTTCTTTCTCAGGAAAGAAAAACTACACACAATTTGCTCACTGTGCGTTTCCTCCTTGTTGCGCTTGTGTGTGTTTGTGTGTGTGCGCGCGTGCGTGCGTGTGTGTGTGCGTGTGTGTGTGTGTGTGTGTGTGTGTGTGTGTGTGTGTGTGTGTGTGTGTGTGTGTGTGTGTGCGTCTGTATTTCACTGCCTTAGCAGAATCCCTGTTCAGCGGCCTGGGGCTGGGGGCGGTGGTGGGCCTGGGCCTGGGAGCGCTGCTGCTGCTCCTCGTCCTGGTGGACATCAGCTGCTTCTTCCTGCGTCACTGCGGCCTGCTGATGTGCATCACACGCACGCTGTGCAGCAAGAAGACAGCCACCAGCGGGAAGGGCAAAGAGATAGAGGAGGGCAAGGCCGCCTATCTGTGAGTATTTTTTTTGTTTACTCTATTTTGTCCTTTTATAAAGAGCTTTTGTAGATCCAACGGAGGGTTTTTGATCTCTATGGCAACAGTGGGACTGTATCAGCGTTTGTCAGTCACCAGGCCACTTGTGCTTGTGGAGGGAGAGTCTGCTGCACGGGCATATTAATACATATTTAGGTCACTGTGGCAACTACTTGATCTGAATGGGTGAATTCAAATCAACACAAGGGAGACCTGAGCTGTTCATCATTTGCTATTTTTGTGGGGAAATTATTGTTCAGAAATGTTCCAACCTGCAAATTGTCACAAATCGTTCATTCAGTAATTCTCACATTTCAAAGAAATTTGAATTATTTATTTTTTTACTGCAAGAGATACTTGTGTGAAGAGCAAGAGCACACTTTTTTTTCTTTCTTTATCGAAAAATGTGCAATTTGAGAGCTTAACCCCACGAAATTCATGGCGCACTTGATTTTTTTTTTTTTTATTTAATCCTGCCTCTTTTGCATGAAGGTTGTGAGCCAAACCAGGGTTTTTGTGAAACGGTGCCCGCTGAGTCTGAATCACCGGCCTCAGCGGTGCAATTTCTGTGTTACTACTGTCAGTCTGTTGAGGAGAGGGATGCATAGAGAGAGCACAGCGGAAGAGAGGAGGCGAGGGGAGGGAGAGGGGCGAATTTTGCTGAGTCACTACGCTTGTAGCGCCGGAGGGCTGCGCGGCTGCGCTACCTGCACTGTAGCAGCAGGCATCAACAGCCACACCGCTCCTGCATGTCCCCGTTACAACTGGCTGCGGTGGCGTTGATCATTTAACAGCGTCGCTAACGGAAAGCAACAGACGGCGCAGCGCGGCGCCGTACTTCACGCAAAGTGCGGCAGAGCGCCGCGGAAGCGTCTCCATCTTATTAACCGTCTCCCATATATCGTTTATGATTCCTCTTCTGGAGTTATGCGGCTTCGATACGTGGCAGCGCACAATACAAGCAGCCCCAACCCCTTCAAGTTATATTTGGCAACATTTGGCCTTTCTGTGGTCAGAATGTTAACTTGTTAGGCCACTTGTGTCTCAGGTCGTGTTTACATGACAGCAATTTGGTTCAAAACAGATGTTTTTCCCCCTCAGGTTTTCTTTAAAAAATAAAAATAAAAAAAAAGTTCATGAGTGTAGTGTCAATGGCAGGGCAGTAGGTGGCAGCGTAACTGTCCAATTAAACGCCCCAGATGTCTGCCATTGTTTTTGTTGCTCTCCTGCAAATGGGGGCCATGTCATCACAGTTTTCAGAGGCATGTTGCCATTTTGAGATGGCACTCTGGAGACCCCCGCCAACAATGCCGTTCTCATGTAGCAGAACAACCAAAAGGGCGACAGCGGGGTCACCCAGCTGCTGCGTAAATAATCGTTGTATAAACAGCAGTGAGATTAGCTAAACTACAAGATTTGTAGTGAGCGCAGGGGGGGAAACACGACCTCGCAATCACCACTTTTGCATGGACAACTGCGTCCAGCTTAGATAGAGTTCAAAAGTGCAAATTTGAAGCACGCCAGGAGACGTGGATGAGGGCGGAACGTCAGACTAAACAGGTTGACAACCCCTGATGTGTTTGTTGCCTCGTTGCATCAGCAGAGCAATTGGGTGTGTGGCTAATTGGAATGACGCCATAATTGTGAAACTAAGGCCAAGGGCGCATAGAAATGGAGTCGTCTGCTGGAGAATGAGTCGTGGCGGTGAGCTAAAGTGAGGAGATAATGCTTGTGATCATTCGACGTTGAGACACCCCGACTGGGTTTTTTGCAGACAAGGAGGCGGCACGTGTGCATGGTGAGTCAAAATCGTCCTCGCTTTCCTCGCAGCAGCCTGACTGAAAAGACACGCGAATGCATGAAAATGCACAATTCGCAACCATTCGTTTTCTCATTTCAGTCATTTTTTTTTGTTCTTTAGCCGTGATTGCGTTTAAAAAAAAAAAAAAGAAATGGAGAAGAGCCTCATAATGATGTTTGCCCTACAGCCCCTCCTCATCTCTAAAACCATACCAGGAGTGCTTAAAGAGCACCAGTATTGATATAATAACAGATGCGCTGAGCTGGGCACTGATTGGTCGGGCATCTCATGGGACGCAGCGATCGGGGGTTCTGGCCCTTTTTTTTTTCTTTTCCGTCAATAGCGCGGGCCTGAAGGTGGCGGGGTGTAATGAATTCTTAAAACTCCCAGCAGTATCAATACTAATGTCGATGAGCGTGTGTACAGTTATAAATCCGATGGTGAGTTTAAAATTAAGAGCGGAACAAGTGGCGCAGAGTTGTGTTTGCTCACGCTCACACGTGGTTCAGTAGACTCATTTCCAGTTTTAGAGCATCTAACTCAGGTCCTTGCGCCTCGTGAGCGGTTGAGGGAGATTTGAGCCCAATAACTCTGCGCAGTGCAACAAGCTTGTGCATGTCCGGTCAGCGCGCGGGTCCATATAGCCGCCATTAAACTGTCAGGCGCTGATCCGGGAGGCGGTTGTACCGGATTTATCTGTTGTTTTGTCGCCACCTTTCAGGAATCTGCCTGATAAAACCACCTTATAAACGACGCTTTCTGTACTCCGACTCCGCGCTTCCTTTGAGATCATCTCCATAATGTTGTCAGACACCTAAGAAAAAAAAAGAAGAAGAATCTGAGCCTGCAGTGGTGGCAAAAACAAGCTCTTTTTCGTGGACAATCACCCAATCGGATTTTATTGCAGCAGTTACGCGAGTGACAGTTGTGGCGTCCCCACTGGTTATTGGAACAGTTTGGAAATCTTTGGACGTTGTTTTTAGAGTCAAACACATGCTAGAATTGGGCCTGGGTTTAAAAAAAACAAACAAATGAATACCAGAATTCCCCTTTAAGTTCGGGTTAAGCAAAGCTAAAGACTTTAAAATAAACGTCTGTTTGTCCTTTTACAGGAGTTTCTCCATCCATACAAACCAGCCGCTCTGTGTGGTCAGATAACAAAGAGTTTGATCCCCGGTTTGATGCCCTGAAGCGTCACACCCAGCCGAGGGGAAACCGGAGCATAACTCAAACTCCCACAGATGACCAAAGTCACAGTCAATGGAGTCCAAATCCAGATGATTTATTCATCAGTGGTAGGGCTTGTTCAGGGTGAGCGCTGCCAACATAACAAACAAAACAATCTTCACCTTTGCCAGTCTAACTTGCCTGCCAAAGAAAAGCAAATAAAACACAGATAACTCACCTAACTCAAAAAACCAAATAAAAAACAAAAAAGGCTTCTCGTTCCTACAACTACCTGGACTGCTCTTTAAACAGCACTTACAATGTCTACAAATGGTCGAATTTATACTTTGCTCTGTCCATCAAAAACACTCACAAAGAGCAGGTTGGATCTACAGAACGTTCTGGGAGGAGAACCAAGTCCAGTACTGGCATTAGAGAAACGCCGCTTAATTCTGACTCCATCGGTCTCCTGTCCAATTGCTGGTCGCCGTCTGCAAGCGAGCACTCTGCGAAGACAAAACCAAAGGGCACAGAACAGCGCCACCCTGAGGCAGGGAGGACAAAAACAGAAGAAAATAAAAAAACAGTATATGAAGTATATGAAGTATATGAAGGCCATAACGGAACTGAGACTTAACTGTAAGATCCCAAATGCACTTGGACAACAAAGTAAACAAACAACCCTCACGCCCAACCTCTTCATCTTTATCTGACTCCAGACAGCCTCCCACGGTCCTCCACGGACGGCCTCTAGCTTAATGAGCGTCAGCAGAAGGGGGAACATGTCGCCCCCTGCTGTTTCTCGGCATCACTCGGAAGGTTGCAGGTTATGAATACACATCTGCAGACACGCCAGCAAGCTCCGATACTCCCTCACCACGAGGAGCGCGCAGCTGCAGGCGCTCGCAGCATAATTAAAGAGGCTTGTCAGGACCCGCAAACACATTTATTTAATGTTGTTCTCCGGAAGCGGCAAATAACTCAATTTTCCTTTCACATCGCAGGGAAATATTTTTGCTTTATCAAACGGCTTCTCCAGATTAAGATTATCATGCATGACCCTTCGCGACAACAACACAAAACAACTATGCCTTATTTCCCTTATCCTCCCAACATAACTCATAAACTAATCAGTCATGTGAAAGGTTTCCAGCGTGTAGACACTAGGAGATTTGTGTGGTTTTAATGCCTCTGGTCAGAGAAAACAACACAATTTTGGAGCATAAATAACCACAGGCTGTCACATAGTTGTGTCACTTGTCGGCAGCTGATGGATAAGAATGCTAATGGAGGAGTGAGATGTGTGTGGGAGGATGTCAACAAGGGCTCTGGATCTGGGTCCCACGGGGCCCCGAGAACGCATCGTCTTAAGTAAGTTCCCGTGTGACTCCCTCGATGTGGCACCCACACCCAAGGAAGAGGAAGTGCGCGGCAAGCGGCGAAAAGTCGAAAGACAAAATGTTGAGGGAATCATCTGAACATAAGTCCAATCTGAGTTTGCATGAGGCTAATGGGACATGAAATTGGTTTCACTGTGCCGAAACTTTAACATCCACCAATCAACCAAAGGGGAGCCCCCACCGGCCAATTGCAATATTTGGGCTTATTAGGTTGAGCATCACGCAGGGCCGCCGCGTAGCACTCATGATCTTCACAGGTGGTAAACTACTCATATGGCTATTTGATGACGATTTCAGTGTAATGCAAGAAATTCTGTGTGTGCAGCGCAGAAACACAAATAAGATATTGAAACTCAGATCATTCAACTGTGGGAAAGGGAGGTCGAAATGCCATATTTCCTCTAATAGTAACCTTTATTACTTCAACTGGTCCTTCATTGGAAACTGGTTTTTGTTTAAGTATATTTGCGTCTACTTTTTTTCTCCTTGCATTTGTTTTTGTTTTTTGCTCTTTTTTTTTTGTTTTTTTTTGACTGATTTTTCGATCAGGGCGTCTTTTTCTTTCTCTTCTTCTTTCTTATTATGTTGTTTCTCCTCGGCCTGCTTTGCCTCATGTCGCCCGGGCCTCAGGCCACTGTCGGGAGACCTGCCTGTAATTGACTGCTGGCTTTCATTTGAGGAAATGCAGAACAGCAAAATAAGAGTCAGCACAACCCCTGTGAACTCAGGAAATTAGTTGCCCTCAGCTATGGTTGGTTAATGCCGAGCTGCTGGCGCCCTGATACGGATCATCATATGAGCAGGATCACGTCTGCCCTCTTTGCTCGCGACCTTTTTTCTTCTTTGTAATCGTTTGCAAGGATCTCTAAAACACACAAAAAAATGAACAAAACATGTCCCCCATGTTTTGTTCATTTTTTTTGAACAATGCACGGCTGAAGTGAACATCTTTCAAGGCCACTGTTCCCCACTGATTGGCCAAATCTAATCCCAGCCAATCCCAGGAAATGTGCTACATGTAGAAGGACAGAGTTTGAAGGACAAGTTGTCTTGAGATGCCCCTTGATGAAATTTCAACAACAACAACAAAAAAACTACTTGCCAAAACTGTTCATTCATGTTTCTATGGTTGAGTGTGTCTTTGTTGGTTTCTTACTTCCTAACTTTGTTTTTTTTTTTTTTAGAATTTTTCCCTTTTGGTGGTTGTAGCAAAACAAGCAGGAGCAACCCAAAAAATGCGTTTTTGGCCATTCCGGATCGTGTTAATATTTCAAAATTATGGTGACAGTTGTGTACATTTTTAAACATAATTGAAATGAATGTCTCCCGTTCAAAGGAACCGTTTTATATCATTACAGGTCCCCTTATGGTGTATACAGGCGAAGCTCCCCATTCAATAGGCGCAGTTCAAACATAATTCTGCAAACGCCTCGAGGCGCGACCAGTTTTGCCTCTCGGAGCAGACGTCAGTCACAGTGTCAACTCTTTAACACACACCAGCGTGATAAGAACCAACCAAGATGACAGAAAACAGTCTTTTATGTGACGAGCACTTTGATTTTAACGGCTTGTTCATAGTCCCACCCGCTGACATGGCTGGGGGCAGGGTTTATGACCTCAACAGCAGCCCACCACTAGATGGCGATTGAGCAACTTTTGGCTTCACTTTTGAAGTTGTTTGTTTTTGTGGTTGTTTGTTTTTTTGTTTTGTTTTTTTGTGTTTTCTCAGAGTGGCTGTGGAAGACAGCGAGCCCAGTGCATTCTGGTCATTGCAGGGTTGCTGTTTTGAGCAGACGCTGTTCTTATTCTGGTTTTCGGGCGGTCATGAATACACGGTTTTATTCTCTGTATCTGTATTAACTGCATCTGGATAAAGTAGCTTTGTGCCGAAGGCAGATATGAGCACTCGCAGCGATGTACATCATCTTACTGGGGGGGAGCACAGGCCGGTTAAAATTTCATCATCTGGCCACATTATCATAAAGATAAAGCTGTGATATTCTCCTGCTGAATTACTTGAAACCAGACTGAGAGATGAGGAGATGAGACGAGCCACCAGCCAATCCAGCAGCTCGTACATAACACACACACACACACACACACACACACATACATATGCGGCCTTGAAACGAATCAAATCAAAAGCAGATGGGACGCGTGTGGCAGCTCTGAAGTGACGCGATTCAGGTGGAAGCGTGCACAAAAAGGAGAGCCGGGAAAAAGAGGAAGGAGAAATGGTGACGGCGGCGAGCGAGGAGGAGCATCCGGGATCGCGCTCGCAATCCAATGTTCATAATAAGCCTAATCGCCTCAGCCTCTATTTCATCCACAGAAGAAAAGGTCTATTAAATCAAAGTCCAGTTTATTTTCTGATCCTGTTTCCACCGGCCACATTTTTACAGTCCAAAAAGAGTTATGATCCTGCGCCGCACAAGTCATAACAAGGTGGTGAGGATGGATGGCGGCGGTGGAAGCGTCTCTGCCTCCTGCGTGCTAAACGCCAAAAGCTGCGGATGGCGGCGCGGGAACC